>BSQZ01000043.1:402500-445000 GCA_033239005.1 Lamellibrachia satsuma | reverse complement strand
TTTATTTTCAACAGAACGGATTTTACAAAAGCTATAATACTCACTGTTTATCCGGAAATCCGCATTTCGGATCCGGAATTCCAAATCGGGCACCAAGCCATGATGTTACTAACTATAAAATTTAACTGAGTAATCTGAAATTTTCGAATCGATAAACAATTATTTGTTCGTTCATGGATATTATTAATGGTAATTTGAACGCTATTCATATCTTTTAATTATTCGAAGAGGCAATTAATTAGTCGTAATGCAAAACCAACAAACAGCAGTATATTATACGAAACACTCATTAATCCGGACATAATCACCTGGGACCAAGGTTTCCAGATTATATAGTATACATACATTTGTTTCTTCCAGTGCTGGGAGACGTATGTCGGTCAGCAAATCTTTAAACTACTCATTATGGATTTCATCGCATCTCTACTCGGAGTGTTCGTTTTTGATTACGCAAGAACGTGAGTTATACAATAATTATTCTCTTTTGTTTCCCCCAGTGGTCGTCAACAATAATTGTCATTTTGCCGTGTGTTTGCGTTTATGTTTTTGGAGTCTCATTAAGACATACCGTTCTTAGTGATATAATGCGTGTCTGTATAAGCAAATGGTTTTATCGAAAATGCAAAATTTATGCAACCCCCTCCAAAATGCAATGATCATTTGCCATTTGTGAAAAGAAATACGTTATTGTTATTTAGCTTGATGCACATAATAAATACACTATGAAATTCATATTTCCAAGAGTCAAAAAACTATTATAATGCCGCAGTAAGCAACAGTAGTAAGACCTAAAGTATGTAATTCTCAACCAAAAAGATGAAAACTGAATACTCTATAAAATAAATGTTATGTTTTAGCTGTTGATAAATATTGATATGGCAAATATTAGGCGTATTGTGTTTTTAAATGTATTTATCAAACGCCAACTGTTTATGTAAATGTATATTTAGCTTGACAAGTAATGGCTTATTCAGCACCGTGTAAGGCATACAACAATGAACTGCCGCATAGGCTTCAAAATAAATGTTTAAACTCTATGTGCATTATATTCTGTATTGATTCTTTTATTTTGTATTTGGAAGAACAATTTAATATTACTACTACTGCTGCTGCTGCTGCTGCTACTACTACTACTACTACTACTACTACTACTACTACTACTACTACTACTACTACTACCACCACCACCACCACCACCACCACCACCACCACCACCACCACCACCACCACCACCACCACCACCGCAGGCAGTAAATGTGAATCATATCCTGTACTCTGCGCCTAAAGCCATAGGGATACCAACGTCTGTACACAGATGGGATACATGGATGTCAATGAAACCATAAAATGTTGATATTTAATTATTTTCACTTTCGAGTTGTGTAGTCCATTTGCCAAGCTATGTGTGTAGTTTAAAATCCAAACAGGGTTGCTTTTCCAAGTGCATTCGAAGTGTGCTAAATTGAGTTGTGTCGTCGGTGCGCCTGATTAAGAGTGTTTCGTGTTCTTGTAGCATGCTCGTCAAATCTAAGAATCGATATACGAGGTGGATCGGAAAAGGCTCGTTCAATATTCCAAAGAACGTTCTCCATCTGGTCTACTGCCAGACCCTCTGCTGGTGGGTGAACACACACAAACCTATATCTTCAGCAAATAAATAGGTCTTCCTGTGCGTTCCGCTTGTCGGTATATTTGGTCAATTTAAAGTTCTTTGTTCATACTGCCACAGTACTTCGCATACGTTATCTCCAATATAACATCTTTCACCGAGATTACGACACACACATCCAATTTGCAGACATGACAATGTGCAATTGTATTACCAATCACTTGTTTTTGCCCTAAGACGTTCACAGTACACCTACGTAAACCTGTGACACCTTTCTTCACTAGGTGTAAACGTACATCGCTATTACATTTCCGTATTCCAGTATTTTATTTCAGCTGTTCTAGTGGCTTCATTACACAGAAATGAAAATGTGGTCTCTCGATACGCCAACAAAATTGACTCTCATTGTCACTCAGCAAATATGAATTTTTCTATTGATACGAAGCATTCGAATCCACTTTAAACGTCGATTATATTGATACAAGCTACATACAAATAAAACAGATTTAATATTTAGCACCGTATTGTCAACAAAAGGGTTTGTGCTCGTCGTGACATTTCATCAGCTCCTGGCGCGAGTTGAAAGTCGCGCCTCGCGTTGCATTGTCAGAATTTTTGCGAAACAATAGTCGCACCTCACATTGTAAAGCACATGTAATTTAGTTGCGCTTTATCGTGCAACAAGGTACGTGTCGCCAATTAATCGGACGATCAATAGCTCGTGCGAACCGGCCTTCATAAATCCCACACTGTTCGCTGCACGCAGTCTAAGCTCTGCACTTTGAATTTGTTTAACGATCGTATGAACCTTCCCTCCTTTCCGTTTTAAAATGCTATATGTTTATGTATATTGTGTATGCACTTTACTTTATTTGTGTTCCTTATTTGGAAATAAATGAATTCATTCTTTGGTTGATTGGTTGGGTGATTGAATGATTGATTGAATGAATGAATGATTGGTTGATTGATTGATTGATTTTTTGATGGATTGATTGATTTTTTTATTGATTGATTAACTGACATGAACGGAATGATCCAAGAGTGGACGTCCACTTTCAGGCTTTGTTTCTTCTTCGTTCCGCTGGTTCCAGCCATTGCTGTCGTCAAGTGTGTGTTTCTCTTCTACTTGCGCAAAGTACGTCAAATCACTGCGTTGTGGTATATTTCCGTTTTGTTTGATTTAAAATCACGGTCATCGTCACTGCTGCCAACAAAACCGCCATATCGTTGAATCGTCATCGTCATAACCGTAGAACGTTTCCTCCGGGAGATTCGTGGTTCGAGAATACGAACTTGGTGGAGTCACGCAGAAACGTCAGTAATCCCACCGGGTGATTTCAACGAACACTACGGATAATCTAGGAATATAGATATCAATTCTTGTTGATCGTACGCATGATCGTGGTATGTTCGTGGCGGAAGTAGTCTGAATTTTGTCGTAGTAGTTATAATACCTATAATCCCTCTGGACAGAGAAAGCTTGTTTTTTTCATCGAACGCTTCACGTGCTGTATTGAATGAACGATATTATACAAGTCGATCGTGAGCTACTGACTTCGTAGCAGGCAGTGATAGGTGGGACATTCTCATCAAATGCGCCTTATCTCTGGTACAGTTGTCTTTCTGTGGTGTTGAAGAGAGAAAACCTTCAGTGTCTGCTCCAGGAGCCAGCTATCTGTACCAGGTGTTCTCGTGCTATCGCCCACCACCCGGGAAACAGTGAAATGTTGACATGCTAGTCAAAAGCACATAACGTCTGTGGTCATGCCATGCCTCGGTGTTTAGCAACCTGCGTCCACCGTCCATATCCTGGTCGGTGCTGATTTCTCCATAGAATATATATGGACAGACAATTATGCAGTTTATAGAACCTCCTTAATTTGGTCATTCCACGCGACAGCTGTATATAGACTTGACGGACGTGTAGGCCGAGAGATTTAAGACATGCAACAGGGTACTTCGCAGGCATTTACGAACTAGATGATTCACACTTAGGCTGCAAAAATGACAGTGACTCGAATACAGTAGCACATAGTAATTCACCATCGTCATGGTTTACATGCCATGGACACCGTCACCATCATGGTTTCCATGTCATGTCAGTCACCTCCTACGTGGTTTCAATGTCATGTCCATCACCACCACCATGGTTTCCATGCCATGTCCGTAACACCCATAATGGTTTCCATGGCATAACTATCATCATCATCATGGTTTCCATGTCATCTCCATCGTGGTTTCCATGTCATGTCAGTCACCTCCTTCGTGGTTTCCATGTCACGCCCATCACCCCATCATGGTTTCCATGTCATGTCCATCACCAACAGCATAGTTTCCATGTCATACCAGTCACCACCATGGTTCCCATGCCATGCCTGTCATCTCTATCATGATTTCCATGCCATGCCCGTCACCATCTTCATTGTTTCCATGACATGCCCGTCACCTCTATCACAAATTCCAAGTCATGCCCGTCACATCTATGACGTCACTGTTTCAGTTCGCGTGTCTACGCTTCTACGAGCCGGCGAACCACCCTTTCCAGGCATCCAGCGCAGCCTATCTATTCGTGTGGGTGCTGATGGCCTCGTTCGGGTTGTGTATTGCACCAATACTCTTCGTATTGTTAAAGTGAGTTCTCCCGGGCAGACCTGACATCATCTGCACGGTCGGCGTGTTATAACGTCTCCTTCCGTGTCCGATTGCGTCATTCTGTGATCATGTGGTCTTCACGAGAACACTCATTCTAACTCACTTGTCTTCTTGTGTCAGACATCAACCCATGACCATTACATAGTGAAACAATACGGTTGTTCATGAGTTAAACACAGAAGCGCTCTCGGGTCTTCTAAAATACTCAGTTTCTTGACAGCATTTCCATCCGATCGGACTGTTCCATCTACCATTGCTCTGTGTCAATCTACGGTTTAAATTCTAGTTACTTTGGATGTTTTTACTACATAACCTACCTAGTCTTTGATATTGTGGAATTCTTTGATTTGTAAATATATACTTGTTGTTATTATTATCTTGAAAGCTATGGCGTCATCCGCAAACCTTGGATCTGCACATACGCCATTCTACCTCTGTCATTTCCCACCACCGTTAGGTTGACTCCGTCGCGAGGCTGTGGGCCGTTTCGCCTGTACGAGTACATGTACAGCATAATTCTCGTGTGGGCGGAGACTCTGCCGTCATGGCCGAGATTCATCGTCAAGACGATGGCTGCCCCTGTCTTCATTGTGCCGCTCTACCTCGTCACAATGTGAGCCATCATGTCTAGCTTCAGTCAGTCAGTCAGTCAGTCAGTCAGTCAGTCAGTCAGCCAACCAGTCAGCCAGCCAGCCAGTCAGTCAATATGTCAGTCAGTCAATCAGTCAAACAATTAGTCGATCGATCGGTCGATCAATCGATAAATCAGTCAATCAATCAATCAAGAACGTTTATTCAAACAATTTAGTCTATAACACAAACGAATTAAGCAAACTCGTAAAATAGCTATAATGTCATGTTACTCTCTTGCTACAATATTCAAAGCAGCTAAATATATATTCATCAACATCCATTAATGGCTACAAGCAAATATGACAACATTGGTATTATTATTATCATTATCATTATTATTATCGACAGCCCCGTTGGCCTTCGTTAGCACGGCGCCAGCACTGTGATCTGACACACAATGACACACCTGATATACGAATACCTTTATTTACGGTTTTAACAAACATAGCATACATTAAAATATAAATACGTCGAAACAGTGCAGTAGTCTTTTAACACTAGCTATACATTTGTTGCTCACACACTATAGCAAACCATGTTCAATGTGTTTTGTAAAACCATAAATATTCTTGCGCAAGATTGCGTCCTAGTTATCAACATAACCATTGTTATCAAACTGTCCCATTTGCAGTATCCTAAAATGCGCCTCTGTGTGTTGTTGTGGGCAACGTGAAGTTTCAAATAAATGCACAAAAAAAATTTGCCAAAAACTGGGAACAATAAATTGTGCAGTAGAAGGCATAACATAAAACCAGTTTTATTTAATAATTGTGATTTAAAAAAATAATACTTTTAGTTAGCGTGTAGTAGAGCATATACTCGTGTCGTAGCTGAAACCGTGTCAATTGTGGTGATCTGTTTCGCATGAGTCGTGTTTCTTTTACTTTGGAGCTGTTTGCATGTGTTCTTTACGTTGACTTGCTTTCATAATTCCACCGCATCACGATTGTTTTACTTTTACTTTTACTTTTTACTTTTACTTTGGAGCTGTTTGCATGTGTTCTTTACGTTGACTTGCTTTCATAATTCCACCGCATCACGATTGTTTTACTTTTACTTTTACTTTTTACTTTTACTTTGGAGCTGTTTGCATGTGTTCTTTACGTTGACTTGCTTTCATAATTCCACCGCATCACGATTGTTTTATTCGTGGTGCGTTATAACTGTGATGTTCTTGCAGAATGCTCCTGTATTATTACAAAGGCAGAGCTACCAGTAACTACAGGCTTGCTATGGAGTACAAATATCAGATGAAAATAGTGAGTATGACTGCTACTGATTAATTATATTTCCATATTAAATATTTGAGAGTTGCATGCATGCATGCGTGCGTGCTTGGACGCGTGCGCGCGTATGCGTGTGTGCGTGCGCGCGGGTGCGTGCGTGTGTGTGTGTGCGTTCGCGAATGGGAGGATAACATATCGTGTTGTTTCCTTTCTAGCCAGGTTCACTGTGTGATACTCTGTGTTATGTGCGTGCGCGCGAGTGCGTACGTGCGTGCTTGTGTATGTGTGTGTGTGTGCGCGTGCGGTCGTGCGTGTTATGCGTAAATTCAGAAAAATCAGTCGACGTTTGTGTTTTTTTTGCAGGGCGAGGCCGATCGAGAATTCTTGCAGCGCAGACTCAACAGCACCGTCTGAATACAGCTCTTCGACGAGTCCAGCCATCGAAATAAACACAGACATACAGAAAACCATATATGCTTTATATATTCTGCGATAGGCAGTCAGCATGATACGCAGACACTAAGGCAGAACGACAGACAGAACGACTGGACGAACGAATGGCGACGAAAGTCAATCTCCGGGCGAAGAAGGAAAGACAAGTTGGCTTTCAAGTCACGCAAACATACACGACAATAAACATACCAAAAAGACAAATATAGGATTTTAAATATGACCCCAACGTATTGCGCAGCTATCGAAAATTTGGTAGTGGATGATTGTTTTGACGTTATGGACTGTTAAAAACCGATGTGGACCGAGTCGCAATAAAATGTCGAAAAAATGACATGTGCGTCCCATCCTTGACAATTCCTTTTTGACGTGTCATTGCGAAGATTCGAATATTGTGCCAAGTGAAACTGATGCGACGTTTGTCGATAGCAAAGAGCGACTTGTAATTACTAGATTTGGATAGGCATGGTGGATCGTATATCATCGGCGCCAATTTGCTGATTACACGAATAGCACCTAAACGAGCATACACTGGCGAGCATTTACGGGTTTGTCACTCGCACGCTTTTACTGCAACTGATTTATGTCAAATAAACCAATTTGGTTTAATACTGACATCCCAGGAGAACGATGTCTGTGGAGCTGGTATTTTCCGACGGCGCCTCACGTCGATTATGTGTGCGTGTTCTACAGCTACAGATGCAAGCATGCAACTGTTCCCCGTGTGTCCAGACCCACGAAACGGCGCAGTTTATGTATATTTATTGTTATTAATGTCAACGTTGTTAAGACGACACGCAGTATGAAATTAGAAACTACGTTGCAAATAACAGTGGAGATTACCCAAAAGAACTTGTGGCTCCTCTGGTGGATAATATAACGATACATTCGACAACGAACAATCGAGTATCCACGACGCAGCCTATTCAATCCTAGTCCCTGGTCTCTCTACATGACAACCAACAGCGAACAGCGACATGTTGAAATTCGCTCTCTGGCGATTAAGAATACGATATTCAGGGTATGCTCCTTTGGCTGGGAAAATAGATAATATTGCAGTTGTTATCATAAAGCATTCGTTTTAACATAAACGTTTAACCAGATTTTACCAAGGCAAGCTGGTCACTACATCACATAGAAGAACCAATGTCAAGATTCATGTTGTGGACACCCACACATCATGGCAAGTAGACACCCACACATCATGGCAAGTGGACACCCACACATCGTGGCAAGTGGACACCCACACATCGTAGCAAGTGGACACCCACACATCATGGCAAGTAGACACCCACACATCATGACAAGTAGACACCCACACATCGTGGCAAGTTGACACCAACACATCATGGCAAGTGGACACCCACACATCATGCAAGTGGACACCCACACATCATGGCAAGTGGACACCCACACATCATGGCAAGTGGACACCCATACATCATGGCAAGTGGATACCCACACCTCATGGCAAGTGGACACCCACACATAATGGCACGTGGACACCCACATATCATGGCAAGTGGACACCCACATATCAAGGCAAGTGGACACCCACACATCATGCAAGTGGACACCCACACATCATGCAAGTGGACACCCACACATCATGCAAGTGGTCTGCACACTTAATTAATATAGACTTGTAGGCCAATCGCAACCAGTGTAAATAACGGCTAACATGTCGCCTTGTAGCTATCCGATGTCCCAATTTACTCAAAATGAATTCATTGATGTATTTTGGGATAAAGAACATTCGCCTTGGTTCTTTAACCGCTGCTCAACTAACCCTGCCTTGGGTTTTGGGTGGCTCAACTAACCCCGTTTTTTAATTAACTTCTCATTAAAGCGCAAAGCGATATAACTAGTCTTCTGCCCTGTGCATAGTTAAGCTGTTTGTAAGTGCACATGCAATATTAATCACAATAACCAAAAGTTTCGAAAAAACATCAAAGGACATACTTTTAACTCACATTTTCTTACCGTTGTGACAAATTACACCGTTTGTACATCAATCATGTTCTAATACATGTTCAATCACTGGATCGTACCATGTGACTGTCGCTGTTGTAGTTTCTTTGGAAACATGGGTGGTTTAGCTAATCAAGTCGCTCAACTAACACTGCTTGTATGTATGTATGTATGTATGTACGTACGTACGTATGTATGTATGTTCACGAACGCACGTACGCACTTACACACAATAAACCGTCTGGAGATGCAGTTGCATTACACTTTGTTAACGCTTGTTACAGTTCTGACACAGGGAAGACCTTCGATGACTACGCCACTTTACAACTGTCATAAGGCTTACCGTAGTAGAAGACAGGGTGCTCACATAGTTCGCTATATCATTATGTATGTTTTACAGTGCGAACGGTTTAACCATCTATCAAGTGGCAAGATAGAAGTTCATCTCACCTGTTGTCACGTTGTAGTGGATTGTAAGAGTACCACAGATTATCAATAGCGCGCTAGAAAATAAGGAAATAACCTAGATTTTTTTGTGCGTTGTGTGTAGTCTGCTGTGACGAAGTGTGTGTGTGTGTGTGTGTGTGTGTGTGTGCGTGCGTGCGTGCGTGCATGTGGGCGTGCGCGTGTGTTGAGCATATAATATGTATGCGTATGTGTGTGCATGTGCGTGCTCATTAGCGTGTATGTTGAAGATGTGGAGTGTATATTTCGATATCCTTTGCCATAATGTATAAAGTTACGTCATAGGTAAAGGCCGGAACATCGCCGGAAATTAAGCTGATTGGGAAATTAGCCGGAGTTCCGTACTGATTGGTGTAAACCAGTCATATCCTATGGTGGTGCGTTGAATAACGTGCGTCTCCAAGGAGTTATATGTTATATAACTTATGTTGATGGGTTTTGAGAACCTGATTACTCTCTTGTTCGCGAACCTATCCGGGCCCGTGACAAGGAACAATCGCTGACATGTATACGGATACACATTTTCACTTCCCGTAAAATATACATGTTTGCGTAGGAAAATGTGTTACATTTGAATTAAACTTGTGAGTCAATTACGTCGTCACTACGTCACTAGTTAAAACACAACATCACCGATGGGATCTTGCCGTTCTTAGGCGTAAAAGGTCAAACTAATGTTGACCAGTCTGTGTACTCCGAGACTGACCCACACCACTGCCACTGGTCAGCAGCTCCCACATCCCTCACATATATGACGCAATAACGAAGTTGCAGCTATATATAAGTAGATCAGCACTACATATTTACGCTGTGGTCGTCAACGGTCAAGTAAGCTTGGTTAACGGGCGCCGAGGGACCATGCAGTGTTAGAAGCTGTAGTAGTCTCTTGCGCCGCCGACTTCCGTGGGCCCTGCAGCAGGCGCGGTAGCAGCGACGGTGTAGCACTATTAACGAATATAAACCAGTCCCATCAAACAGCATTAATATTCAATGCTGCAAACAGCGGCGGCGGTAGCGTTGACTATATTAAACACATTTCTTTGTACGATAGGCATATACACATGTGTTTAAGCGTAATTTGTTTGCTTTGTTAATTAACATCGTTAATTAATGTGTGCGTGCGTGCGTGCGTGTGTGTGTGCGTGTGTGTGTGTGAGCGTGTGTGTGTGCGTGTGTGTGTGCGTGTGTGTGTGTGAGCGTGTGTGTGTGCGTGTGTGTGTGTGTGTGTGTGTAGTGTGTGTGTGTGTGTGTGTGTGTGTGTGTGTGTGTGTGTGTGTGTGTGTGTGTGTGTGTGTGTGTGTGTGTGTGTGTGTGTGTGTGTGTGTGTGTGTGTGTGTGTGTGTGTGTGTGTGTGTGTGTGTGTGTGTGTGTGCGTGCGTGCGTGCGTGCGTCTGTGTTCAGTGTGTGCGTGTGTGTGTGTGTGTGTGTGTGTGTGTGTGTGTGTGCGTGTGTGTGTGTGCGTGTGTGTGTGTGCGTGCGTGCGCGCGTGTGTGTGTGTGTGTGCGTGCGTGTGCGTGCAGGTGCGTCTGTGTTCAGTGTGTGTGTGTGTGTGTGTATGTGTGTGTGTGTGTGTGTGTGTGTGTGTGTGTGTGTGTGTGTGTGTGTGTGTGTGTGTGTGTGTGTGTGTGTGTGTGTGTGTGTGTGTGTGTGTGAGGGGTGTGTGTGTATGTGGCCACCCACCACCAAGACACAGAGACAAGCAGATATGTATGTGGTCTGATTGTTCGTATTACTAAAAATGACAGCACACCGGCAGTTAACATTGGTCGTTTCCGTTCTGCTCCAGTAAGTTACAGTTGTTGACAACTTGTAGGACGTACTAATGAATTAATTCAAAGCTGATGAGCTTGATGCGAAACAGCAGTGAGTGCCTATGTTACGCTAATTCACATCGATTGGCATGCTGTGGATACGTCCACGCGTTTGTGTGCGTGCGTGCGTGCGTGCGTGCGTGCGTGCGTGAGTGTGAACCGCTGTGACCTCTCCCTACAAGGTCACTGTTATTTGGTAAACAATCACGGTGCTCACTTTCGCCATAAGAGGATATAAATTAAATTCCTCTCAACACGCCATGCCTAATTACATTAATCAATGCTCATGCGTCGCTTATTCGGAATTACAGTACATGGAAGAATTGTCCGTTACGAGATTGGCGAATTGATGCATTGTGTGTATCGACGAATTGCCGTAGTGTATATCTAGAGGGGCTAATACATTTCGCCGGTCAAAAAACATTACAGTACATGGAAGAATTGTCCGTTACGAGATTGGCGAATTGATGCACTGTGTGTATCGACGAATTGCCGTAGTGTATATCTAGAGGGGCTAATACATTTCGCCGGTCAAAAAACGTACGACGCAGGAGCAGTTATTGTATATGGTGTTTTTCAAAATGTTTTATTTGTCTTCGACAAAGATATATTTCTATTTCAGTTTTTTTTTAGAAGCGGTCAGTTGATGCTTTCCCGGTCATCCTAGAACATGCCTTATCTGACGCCATTGTGTTCTCGGCTATGAAGAGCGCGAGTCTGCTTCAATCCCACACAAAATTGCTAAGTCATCGGTGCTTAACCATAACCAGAGTCGTCTTTGGCACAGAGCATTGTTACGGTAAAAACATTCGCAGACGAAACCTCAGGGGCAGCAAAAACTACCGAATGTTAGTTTGGTAAACCTCATGGCTGGCTGGTTCAAAACAACACCACTATCCCCGTGCTATGCGAATAAATGAATTAATTTAAAAGTCTAAGGTTATCGTGCCTATGCCAACGTCTTCAAGCAAGCACGATGTTGGCGATCATGTCGGCGAATCGCATGCCCTTCGCCTTCGCCTCCTCGGACGTGTCGGCCACGAGCCCGAGACAGCTGCAGTTGATCTCGCTCAACACCAGGTGTCGCTGCGGGTTGCTGCTGGGAATCTGACTGCTGGTGGGGGGGCCTTCGGCCTCGATGCAGTCGACCGACCACCAGTAGGGGATGTCATCGATCTTCATGATGGTCCGGATGTCGCGGGACCACTTCTCTACGGCGTCCACCATCTTGCGATGTTCGTCGAGGTTCAGTATCGTGTAGATGGCGCCGCTGCGCAGCGTCGCGGTGAAGGCGTTCTCGTCGACCGGCCGCTTGTGCACGACCTCCAGCACTTTGTCCTTGCTGAGCAGGAAGCGGAACTCTCCGTCGGCGATGAGCGGCAGGAACGGCATGCTGATGGCGTCCTCGCGACACAGCTCGACGAACTTGGCGAGCACGGCGCCGCGCGCAACCTGCGGATGAATCGTTGTTTTACGTCCGGGTTCATGGCATACGAATAAAGTAGAAGCGATTTTGAGACTCTCGATCTCGAGAAAAATTTTACGATTACGCGAAAATCCTACTGTAGGTCACCGACATAATATGCAACAAATTGTGCCATCGTGATAAAGCCAATAATTATTTTGCGTACGGGATTACAAAATCGCAATATGGTCGCCTATAGAAAACAAATAACGATCTGTGCCCACCTCCTCCGTCTTCTGGTCGTAGGCGTCCGTCATGACGATGACATCACTTCCGGGCAGCGACTTGTTCTCGAGCTTCCAGACGCCGAGTCCCGTCGATCCGCGCATCATCTTCAGTACACGCGGGGCGCTGTCCTTCGGCAGGATACGGTCGATCGCGCCGCTCGCCGGGTTCTTCATGTCATCGTACGTGTGCAGCGCGACGTCGGCGACACCCATCGACGAGCCGGCCAGCTCGTACAGGATCATCTTGCTGCCGAGCCGGTCCATGTGCTCGGGCAGCGGGCCGAACAGACAGCCCGCCTTGTTGAGGCCGTCCAGCAGCGAGACGTACTCATCAAGCGATAATATGCCGTCGTAATCCATCGGATTGACGCGCCCGAGGAACGCCGTCTGCGGATAGGTCGCCGTCAGACCGGCCGCCGAGTCCTTGTTCGTGATGAACAACACCTCGGACTCGACTCCCTTCTTGCGGAACGCCTCCACCAGCCACGGGGTGTCGCGCCGGTATTTCCCGCCCGGCGTCGACGGGTTCTTATCCTTCGCGGCCTCCACCTCCAACACGAGCACTCTTTTCCATTTCCCCATCTCGATCCCGAGCCGAAGTTTCCCTGCGATCTATGGTAACGTCTATGTGGCCCGGTGCGGCTTGGTAGAAATGCTAGCGTAGTCTGAATGGCTAGGCGCCAGTTTGGCAGACCCAACTACTGCATAATGAGGCGGATTACCAATCCGTTGCCTTTCCAGAGACTCGCTATATATAGCCAAGGTCGTCCGCATGCCTCGCGCTGGGACGCGAAAGTCTGACACAAACATGCTAACCTGCTTCAGTGCGAATACGGGATACGTAGGGACTACGTTGTTTTGCAGTTGCGCTGGGTAAACTTGTATCCGATACTGTGGCTAAATCACGATGTCCAAACGTTAATTTCTCAGTTCATATAGGTGTATGTTCAAATGTACCACAGAAAAGAAATGTTCATTAATATACCGATAAATAAGCACAATCTGGATACGATAGGTGTCTTACTTGCACGGAAGGATGGATAAAATTAGCTAGTATATATATATATATATATATATATATATATATATATATATATATATATATATATATATTATTATTAAATTATATATGATATATCCAATACATTTCACAAGGCTTCTTTCTACCATCGAACCATCCACAACATATGACGTTTCGCTTCAAATCGACCACTCCTATACTGTTGTTGTTGCTTCTGTTGTTGCTGTTGCTGTTGCTGCTGCTGCTGCTGCTGCTGCTGCTGCTGCTGCTGCTGCTGCTGCTGCTGCTGCTGCTGCTGCTGCTGCTGCTGCTGCTGCTGCTGCTGCTGCTGCTGCTGCTGCTGCTGCTGCTGCTGCTGCTGCTGCTGCTGCTGCTGCTGCTGCTGCTGCTGCTGCTGCAGTGCAATAAGTAAGTACAAGTAAGACAAGTTCTCCAATTGCAGCGTCGCTAGTCGCTAGTCGTCAGGTGACGACCTGACGACTAGTGACTAGTCTCAACGATGAATTCTCGCAATCCATCTGGCCATTTACCTCAATTAGGATCCGTCCGCCATTACCCATAAAGAGTTCCCCGGAAAGCGGGGATTGTGTGAGACGTGTGGAAGAGTTGCGAGCAATATTACATCGGATATTTTAATAAAGGTAATGTTTTCTGTACTGCTGCAATCTTTCGTTTAATGGCAATGAACAGACGCTGACCACTCGAGTATCACTACACTGGCTATTCTGTAGAACGCATTAACATTTAAAAATCAGTCGCACGGCTGGGTCGAAATTGAGGGTGTCAGCTGTCTGTGCGGTCTTCTTTATAAAACGAGGTATTTAATTTTCACGAATTCCACACAGCAAGTTTGCTAATGGATGTTAAATGTGCTTGGAAATGTTTGTTTAAGAAGTAGGGCACATTTTCCCGAAATTCAAAAGATACGTTATAATGGCCGCCTACTTGGAAATTAATTGTGGTCTCACCCCATCAGTCTCAGTCGTTATTATCAAATTATGGGCTGCAGATTAAGCAGGACTACGTGTGTTCGGTTGCAATCGGGTATGTTACCCGGCGATTTTTCGTCGCCATCAAATGAGGCTCCCCTGTCTAAGTAATCGAAAACATTAAAACGTCACTACATCATCCCTGAAGTTATCCCAAAAATATGGAAATAAGGCGCAATCCACTAATTCAATTTACTAGGTGATCTTTGTGTAATGACATTTGAAAATAAGGGGTGGATTGTAGCCTACCCTGACGACAGGGGAAACACGTGATTGATGACGTCATCATTGAGGATGTCGTGTACAGTTACTGGTGTTTGGTACCTCCTGTTAAAATGGTAATGAAATTGCACTAAAGCGACCCGATGGACCATCTACGACATACAAATCGGCGTTTATCATCAATACATCTACATAAATTGCAAGGTTAGAAGAAGGTTATGTCCCCAATGTCAGCGTTGGTCATTTGGTTGAAGGATGTCATAACAACGGTTGTGCGTGGCTAACGTTATGTGGGCTAAACTATTATTAACTGCAATGGAAGCCAATTATTTCGACTCAAATCGTTGCCATAAATTACCGTTATTCAAATATTACCAGTTGGGTATCTTAATGATGATAATAAGCAAATTGTGTATTAAGACGTTTCTCCTTAAAGTTTATTCAACGACATATCTCATGCATACAGATTAATCGATATCAACAGTGCCTGTTGTGAATGCAGCATTACTGGAAGGGAATGTGAGCGTATAGGTAATTAATCTATTCGGACATGTCTCGTTGGACAAAGTCTGACCACGTAAACAGAACTAATGGATTTCTGATCATATTTACACGACACAATATGTACTTGACTGAAGAGTGTGTATTGGATCAGGCAATAACGTAGTTCTCTTCAAGATTGCGTTCTAACGTTATGACGATGGCCCTAAGTCTGAAACGACTTGACGCGTTGTTATGACCATGGCCACAAGTCTGAAAGGAGTTGACTAATTACGTTTTAACTTTACATCAATAATCACAAGTCCGAAACCATTTGACCCATAGCGTTCTACGGTTATGTCCATCACAGCAAGTATATGCGACTAGTTGTAGTCGAGTGTGCTATCTTTTTGCTCCGTAACATTCCTGTTGATCCTGTGGTCATATGTGTTGTATTTCGTTGGTGCAAGTTGAAGACCAACATAGCCACTGGATGTATATAGAGCCACGCGTAACTGACATGCATTCCTCGGCTTATTACCGGTTTATGTTGCCGACGGTGTGCGATGTATTAACGTTTCCTTGTCATGCTCATAACGAGCATGTCCAGAGGTAACGTGAAACAAATGCTTGCAGCTACCATCAAGTTGGCCTTCTAATGATGGTAAGATACACAAACAATATTCACCGGAGATAGATGTGCGTTAAGCACGTTCTCTGACCAAATTATCTCCAGCCCATCACTGTCGCAGGATCAATATTTCAATGAGTTGTGGGTTGGCACTTCAACAGTAGGTGGGTCAATGGTTCAGTGCGACACATCACAACAAGACAAGCTCGTAGAACGTTGGCCGGTAAAGAAGATATCTTTGCGATTTTATCACCAATTGGTGAATTATGTTAGATTTCGCAGCCACGAAAAGCGCAAGTATGTGATCATGGTAAACCAGCCGCTTCCTTTCACCCGAGTGATAGTTTGTGACGTCAATATATCGACGTGTTCCCAAGAAGATATCATAATATATCGACATAATATGCACACGGGATGTTACGGCCTCCTCCGTCCCTAATCAGGATGCTGATTCGTATTTGACGATCCCCTTAAGCACAAGTGGTCAAAAATGGTTGACAAGGCATTTTTTCCATTTGCCGATTATACCAACGGGGTGGTTACCTTCAAAGTTAGGCCCTATTTCACAGTTTATATTCCGCATATATTACGAGTCAAGTTAAACTACATCTAGATGACTCCAACATCAAAAAGGTAAAGGTACGTTCTTGTATATCGCTGTATCCAGTCATTGGAACTGTTCACATTCATTTCACGCTTTACATTTACATTTACTGGCAGACCTGTTCATTCCAATTTCGACTTCTCTGGGAAGCATTCAACCAGTCCAGGTACTCATTTATTCAGCTGAGTGAACTGTGGCAACGTGTGATGAACAAAATTGTCAACGTTTCGAAACGTCAGCAAGAGGATTCTAACCCGGGTTCTCTCGACAGAAAGCCCGACATTCTAACTGCTACGCTACCGCGTCCACCATCATGGCTTAGTTTAATAGCTCATTGTATAATTACAACGTTACAGTCCAAATGTAGTCTAACATGAATCAGATGTGTATATTCTATAATTGTATATTTTCCAATTATCTGGCCGCACAACTGCAATCGATAAAGTAGGTTTATGTAGGAAGTCCGGAACACCATTCCTGATTACAATCAAATGTATGAATAAACACACGGATGTTAATATAACTATGTAATTAATTAATGTAACTAATTACTTTGTTTCCCAGTCGAACTGTGATCACATTGGAAAGGTCCGGCCTACTGCATGTGAAGTACACATGAACGAGCGCGCTTAGGTCTAGCGCGTTGTATGTGATCGACGGTACTTTTTTGGCAATCCATAAGAATGTAGCAACAGACGGGCCGACCTAAAAACAACTGTAAATAAATGCACATTGGCTTGGTTGCCTGTCTAGTATTACTGTAAGTATTCCAGCAGCGACAAGGCGCCGACGACTACTGTTTATAGGCCTGCGACTGCGCAACTCGTACAGTATGAGGTTGTGTGACGCGACTGCATCTCCAGAAGCTTCATTGTGTGAGCGTGCGAGCGTTCGTGCATGCATGTAGATATACGTCCTTGGGAGCATGGCGGCTGTTGCACTAGTGGAATATGTTAATACAATGTCTTAACCATAGCTTTCGATTGCAGCTGATGTACATACATGCGTGCTTGGGTGCGTGGGTGCGTGCGTGCATGCATGCATGCATACATGCAAATATATATACATGCATACATGCATGCATGCATGCATACATACATACATAGATGCATACATACATACATACATACATACATACATACATACATGCATACATACATACATGCATACATGCATACATACATACATACATACATACATACATACATACATACATACATACATACATACATGCATACAAACATACATACATACATACATACATACATACATACATACATACATACATACATACATACATACATACATACATACATACATACATACAAACATACATACATACATACATACATACATACATACAAACATACATACATACATACATACATACATACATACATATATACTGGTATCCTTCACGGGCCTAAAATTTGAGCAAAAAATCTGGTTCGAAATTAGCAGCTCGAATCCAGGCCCGGACCAGGCCCGCAAAAATATATCAAGCCAAATCCGGCCTGGCCGAGAAACTAGAATTTAAGCCCAGACCCGGCCCGGGTCAACGAAAATTTGGCCCACGCCAGGCCCGCATGTTTTGTTAGCAAAGCTCAAACCACCAATGTAGAAACGATAAACCTATTATCTTATGATAAAAAGAGAAACAAATAACACGTATTCATAATACACGGTCGAATGCCATGAAACGTCGACACATGGTCTCTTCGGATACTGCTACTTAAAAACGTTTTAAAATGTTTCTAAGCTGTCTATTGTATTGTACGTGTAGCGCATGGCGTGTTGTTTCGCACCAAATACAATTGTCCATACACGAGACACCAATTCTGCTCTGCATAATTTAATAAAGTGTCCATTTGGCTATTTTTCCAAATTTTCCTCTAATTCATTTACGTGTGTAAGACCAGTGTACACAAACTTAAAATACAGTCACTATGACCGAACCGTCAACTTTCAGTGATTTCAGCGATTTCTTTCCAGTGGTATTTTTTTCGTCTGCATTACGAATCCCAAATTTAGGACTGCTTAAAAGATAAAAAAACATTGACACAGATAATTAATGTCAAGTTGGGTTATGACGTATGTGACAAATTGATGAAAAAGAAAAAAATATCAGTGGTGGTCAATAAAAAACGTCTACCTTACGAATCCACTAAGAACAATGGTAACATGGAGATAAGTGAAATATACTGCATTACAAGGAAGTACGTTGGGCAAGGCACCTTAGGAAGTACGTTGGGCAAGGCACCTTAGGAAGTACGCTGGGCAAGGCACCTTAGGAAGTACGTTGGGCAAGGCATCTTAGGAAGTACGTTGGGCAAGGCACCTTAGGAAGTACGTTAGGCAAGGCACCTTAGGAAGTACGTTGGGCAAGGCACCTTAGGAAGTACCCATTATTGGATACAAGACTTCCAGACGAGATTCGTAACACAGATCGGCCCTGTATATGCTTAAACTGTGTAAAATAGCAGAAATCGTGTCCTTTCGTATTGTTGTATGCAGCACAACTTTTACTTGTTTACTTTTACAAGATGGATTCGTTAATGTATATGTTTAGATACAGAAATACAGAAATAGTATCTTAGAAACACAGGATCTACTTTGATAACTGACGTTGATGTTGTTTATTGTTCATTTAGTGAGTTAACCATTGTTGTCTAACTCAACAGAGATAACTAGCGCAGTTATAGTCGTCATAAATGGCTAATTATTGCCCCGAACCGATACGTATGGCTGATAGATTCGTGAGGCGGATCGGCCCTTCAGGAAACTCACCGTTGGGAGTGTGTAAAAGTGGCAGTGATGACAACCATGTTGTAGTTTGTAAGACAAACTTCACAAAACCCAGAATGTACGTATGCTATACAGGGGGTAGAATGTACGTATGCTATACAGGGGGTAGAATGTACGTATGCTATACAGGGGGTAGAATGCACGTATGCTATACAGGGGGTAGAATGTACGTATGCTATACGGGGGGTAGAATGTACGTATGCTATACAGGGGGTAGAATGTACGTATGCTATACGGGGGGTAGAATGCACGTATGCTATACAGGGGGTAGAATGTACGTATGCTATACAGGGGGTAGAATGTACGTATGCTATACATGGGGTAGGAAGGGGGTTGTGAATTCCATTTATGAATTGACAATGAATTCCATCTGCCACATACGTTCTGTGTAGATTAGTTATTAATTATATATTTATAGTTCCATTTCTTCAATCATCGACATGGTGCCTTACAGGGCCGGACAACTGAGAAGATGGCCAACATTGTTGTTTTGGCAGATAATTACCGACAGCTTACACATCCCGCCTTTACCAAAGCGCGAGCCGGGATTAAATGTGTGCGTATTACGGCAGCGTCAGAAAAGATTGAAGCCAGCCAAGAAATAATATCTGCCTTAAACACGACGCCCATCAATGGTCTGATGAAGGTGCGAACCCTGCCATTCGAGGAACCTACTTCGTCAGGAAAACATCACGGTACGATACCTTCTGCTATGTAAATATTTTTATTATTATGTCCAGGTCCAGGTCCAGCCCAAGCCCGGCCCGCCCCGGCCCGGCCCGCTCACACTAGGCCCAGGCCCGGCCCAAGCCCGATGTGTTTAATTTTTTTCAGCCCAGGCTCGGCCCGGGCCCGCAATATGTAGGTCCAGGCCCGGCCCGGCAGGGCAGGGCACTAGTACACGGTAAAGTTGCGGAGGCAGTTGAGAACCTCGTGAACACGGATACCGTATCGTGGCCGACACAATACACAGTATATGGTTGACAGGGTTGGAGAGGCATGGGACAGAATGGGAGCGACTATGGAGCAGAAGGGACTGACATCGAACAGGACGGGGAAGGCAACCGACAGGACAGGACAGGACAGGACAGGACAGGACAACAACGTGAAAGTGTGTGTGTGTGGGGGGGGGGGGTGAACCCAATGTGAACCCAAGCCCAGTCCTACCCGAGAAAATTAGTGGAAGCACGACCCGGCCCGCAGTGCACTTATACATACATAAGTGTAGGCTAACGTGCGTACGTGCGTACACGCGTACTACAACACGACTACAACAACATTTACTGACATTCGATTCAGAATCGGGTCAATGCATATTCGAGTGTTTATGATTAGTTCGTCCGCCATGGACCGTTGCTAACGGTGGCCGCAAATACGTTATGACTTCCGCACGTACCATCGCCTGTTAATGACACGGCTTGTGTGGCGCAACGAACTACTACCGCGTCTAATAAGTTTGATTGAATGGGTAGTAAATAATCAGACATCAATTAGTGATGAATACTATGAATACTAAATAATGTTATGTTATGTGTGTGAAAACCTTGAAATCATAAAGTCAGAATCCTGATTACTTTTACACTTTAATCCGTGTATGCCTCCTTAACAACAAGCAATCTGTATAAATATTACAAATGTTATAACCAGCAAGGGGTGGTCGCAACAGTTCGCAAACTAAATAAATAAATAAAACTAATAAATCACCGGGAGTGGATGGGATTCCTCCAAAATTACTAATGGAAACAGTAGAACAAATCAGTATACCACTTGCAAGAGTATTCAACTTGTCATTAAATGAGGGAATTGTTCCTTTGAATGGAAAGAAGCAAACATCATACCATTATTTAAAAAGGGTTCGACAAAAAAGTCAGAAAATTAGACCAGTGAGTTTAACGTCAGTGATTTGTAAATTATTAGAAAGGTTAGAAAGGTTAATTAAAGACCATATGGTGGACTTCCTCGTTAAGCATAAATTATTAAATTCATCTCAATATGGATTCCTTAAAGCGAGGTCATGCTTAACAAATATGTTATGTTTTTTGGAAGAAATCACTAAGTGGATAGACGTGGGATCGCCAGTAGATATTATCTACTTAAATTTTCAGAAAGCTTTTGACAAAGTGCCACATTAAAGATCACTACTTAAATTAAAAGCCCATGGTATCGGGGATAGCATAACTGACTGGATAGAACAATGGCTGACTGACAGAAGACAACGAGTTGTAGTAGATGGAGAAGTTTCAAATTGGAAATCGGTTTTGAGTGTGGTACCTCAAGGATCAGTATTAGGACCTATATTATTCTTAATATATATCAATGACTTGGACGACAGTATAACAAGTAACATACTGAAATTTGCTAATGACACAAAACTGTTTAGAAAGGTTAATACTGATGGTGATAGGCATTTACAAAACGATCAAGACAGATTAGTGAAATGGTCTGAGAAATGGCAGATGCTGTTCAATTTTGGGAAATGTAAATGCCTACATACAGGACATGGGAACTTGAATGTAAACTATAAAATGGGAGATACTGTTCTGGGTACTACTGTAAATGAAAAGGACTTAGGAGTTACAATAAGCGCTGATATGAAAGTTTCAGAGCAGTGTGGTATTGCAGCTTCAAAGGGTAATCAAATTCTTGGATTGATTAGAAGAAACATAACATACTAGGGAAAAAGTTAATTATACCTCTTTATAAAGCAATAGTTAGACCTCATTTAGAATACTGTATACAAGCATGGAGACCATATCGTAAGAAAGATATTGATACGCTTGAACGCATACAGAGGAGAGCAACTAAAATGATTCCAGAACTTAGAGACCTTAGTTATGAAGAACGCCTGAAAGAATGTGGTTTAACAACTCTAGAGACAAGGAAGTTAAGAGGAGATCAGATTGAAGTTTTTAAGATATTGAATGGGTATGAAAATATTGATAGAAATATGTTTTTCTCACTCAAAAAGGATAGCAGAACTAGAGGACATGAGGTAAAATTAGTAAAGGATCAATGTAGATTGGACATCAGGAAGCACTCGTTCTCACAGAGGACAATAAATGAATGGAACAAATTGTCTACAGATTGTGTAACTGCTAGCAGCGTGAATATGTTTAAAAACAAGGTTGACACATATCTCAGGAGGGCGGGTTATAAGTAGATGAACATTTTGGACTCTCGCTAAGCCGATGGCTTCCTTGTCCACTTGCCATCTAGGCCTTTGGCTTGGATGGCAAATCTTGTTAAATTCTTGTTAAACAAAATCTACTGCATTACATATTTTTCGTCACCACGCTTAATAGAAAAGTGGCGCCGCCTAACGAGCGAAACTTGTATTAATGCATTGCACCGTGTTGACGGTATTGTGGATGCCAGTGTTGTTCAGAGTTGTAAATGTGGATCATTGATTACGGTTATTTGCTTGACAATTCGAAGTCCCCACGCACACTTATATGGAGGTGGGTGGTGGTATGAGACATTACAAAACACGTTTATAACTTATGAGATTACCTTTAGACCGCCTACCACAATTCGTGGTACTGTCATTAGTATTTTATTAATAAAGCCGTTTGTAATTATCAACATAAATGCCTATTTTGGAGCTAATGCTCCTACTCTTGTCAACATTCCTAAGTAGGGCCTAAAGTTATAACCACAACGTCAATTCTACGTCAATAATTTTTTAATATAATGATGACGGATCTCCGTGTACACAAAGTCATGTAATCATCCCCCTGATGGATCTCCCAGAACACAGAGTCGTGTAATCATCCCTGATTGATTGTCATCAACACAAAGTCACGTAATCAACCCTGATAAATCTCCGTCAACACAAAGTCATGTAATCACCCCTGATGGATCTCCCTGAACACAAAGTCATGTAATCATCCCTGATTGATCTCCATCAACACAAAGTCATATAATCAACCCTGATAAATCTCCGTGTACACAAAGTCATGTAATCACCCCTGATGGATCTCCCCGAACACAAAGTCATGTAACCATCCCTGATTGATCCCCATCAACACAAAGTCATGCAATCAACCCTGATAAATCTCCGTCAACACAAAGTCATGTAATCACCCCTGATGGATCTCCCTGAACACAAAGTCATGTAATCGCGAATGTTGGATTTCCATGAACACAAAGTCATGTAAGCACTGAACGAGATTACTCAATGCCGGATTGACAATGGGGAGGGGGGAGGGGCTGGTAGAAAACTTTTTTGCGGGGGGCTTACCAAGTGCGTGAAAGACAAAAATGATGACGCGTGGTATTAACTATGGACGTACGTCAGAGAAGTTCCTCCAAATGTCCGTTTCTTTGTTTCGAACAGCAATTTTCAGTATTATTTAGACGTGCCTCGTGGTTGTTTTAAAAGCATACTGCCATTCCATAGGGTTACGCGGTTGCAACTGGATAGACGTAAATCCCTAAATCAGAGGTTATACCAAGACAGGTTTAATAGTTTTATTAACCGCATGTAGGCACTTCGTCACACTGTAACGAACGCAAAGTGCCACTGCCAAAAGTATCAAGATTAACACAACGCTCATACTTATATAGTTATATCACAAACTTTACGTGCACGTTTTCTGATGTTTCATTCGCCCTGTTCTACGCTCCGCCCTTGGTAGAACTTCGTGAACACATATAATCACTTGGTTCTACATTTAGTCATCTTATTATAATCCCTCGTGAGTATGTTTGTATGATTGAATGTTATTATAATCCTCCTAAACTCAGGAGTACATTTTCAGGGGTTCATCTACGACCCCACGGTCGTGTCGTCTCAGTTTAACTTTTTTTTCGAAATTCACCCCTCTTTTTTCGATGGTCCAAAGTGACGTCATACAAAGGCAAGGCGATGCTGCACGTTGCTGTAGGTGTCAGTATTACGTTGCAAACTCGAGAGATATTGACTGGGTACACCAACATGCTAAGGCATAGAAGGATATTTCTGTGGTAAAGTTTTTTAATATTGGTATCGTGTTAGTCACTTGCGAACTACCAAGTTATCCCGTTAGGGATGGGCATTTTTGCCAGTAGCCACAATGTCATCAACAATAAACGTATAACAACGTAACAGCCTCTGGCGTTGTAGCACATTGACGCCACATTGCGGGGTCCGGGTACACTAAGACCAACAGCGATGTCGATAACGGCGCCATCTCACGGAATCTGTGTAATCGCGGATATCGAGTTTCTCACTAAGTGACGAGCCTGTATCTATTAAAGGCTCTGGGTGGGGCTAGTGTAGCTTAGCTAACTCTCGCTCGCTTTCGTGAACTTCTCAAGATAAGAGTCTGGCTCCAGACACGTAGTTTGACTGTTACCGTCAGGTGGCGTCACTGATCTGAATCATCAGGTTGACACATATCTCAGGAGGGCGGGTTATAAGTAGATGAACATTGTTGGACTCTCGATAAGCCAATGGCTTCCTTGTCCACTTGCCATGTGGGCCTTTGGCTTGGATGGCAAATCTTGTTAAATCTTGTTAAATCTTGATTGATTCATGGGTACGGACCACAGTCAGAATCCGTCCGTCATTATATAAAGAGTCCCCCCCAAAAAAAATTAATTGTGCAGTTAGGGTTTATTTGTGAGAGCAGAAATTCTATGGATGAGTGAGTGGAAGTGATGTTTTTGTGCACAATAGCATCTATACTTTGAAATGATGCCATTTGTCAGTAGGTATACCAGTTGCGTAAGGATACAGTGGTCATCAGGCAGGTGTACTCATATTTTGGAAACCGGTGAATTTCATGGAAGAAATTCAGGGGTGTCATGCATTGAAGCAATTTATGCGAAAAGGAGATATGTCATTTTCATGAATTTCACACATCAGGTGTCTTAGTGGGTCTGTCATTTGCTGTGAATTAAAAAACATTGTAGGATAAATTGTCAATGTAGGCGCAAGAACGTTATAATGGTCGTCTAAGGGAAAAGTGACTGTGGTCCGTGCCCTCATGTTGGTGCTATATTTCGGTTCAATTGATTTAGTTTCGTTTGTTCCGTCGTTGTTGTTTGTTCCGCCGTTGCCGTTTGTTCCGTCGGTGTCGGTTGTTCCGCCGTTGCCAGTTGTTCCGTCGTTGCCGTTTGTTCCGTCGTTGCCGGTTGTTCCGCCGTTGCCGGTTGTTCCGTCGTTGCCATTTGTTCCGTCGTTGCCGTTTGTTGCGTCGTTGACGTTCGTTCCGCCGTTGCCGTTTGTTCCGTCGTTGCCGGTTGTTCCTTCGTTGCCGTTTGTTCCGTCGTTGCCGGTTGTTCCGCCGTTGCCGGTTGCTCCGTCGTTGCCGTTTGTTCCGTCGTTGGTGTTTGTTCCGTCGTTGCCGGTTGTTCCGTCGTTGCCGGTTGTTCCGCCGTTGCCGGTTGTTCCGTCGTTGCCATTTGTTCCGTCGTTGGTGTTTGTTGCGTCGTTGACGTTTGTTCCGCCGTTGCCGTTTGTTCCGTCGTTGTCGTTTGTTCCGTCGTTGCAGTTTGTTCCGTCGTTGCCGTTTGCTGGACTGTCAGTTGACCCAGATTCTGGGCAAACATCTGGGTTCCGTTACAATGGCACTATGCCACGAGGTGGTTCTTGAGAACGATAAACGGTGGTGCCACCTCACGGAGCCTTGTTGATCGAAGCTTCAGTGGGAGAGATTCAGTATCGATTACCCAGGCTCCGTGATGTGGCGCCACAGTTTTTATCTCTCGCGATTTCATTAAGGGTTATTACTTAAATTTTGCTTAACTGGATTTTGCCATTGCATGTGAGGATTCCTGGCTGTCTATCTTTAATTTCGATTCATTAACTTTTAATGATATTGTATGCCTAATGCCTTTTGTAGCATTTGCACCTGGGCTCCTAGAGGACTATCACAAAGCGCAACAAAACAAACGGCTCTTTTTAGAGCCCCAGCTCTTATTCAAGAGTTTGCCACCTATCAAATAAGTGATATTGTCAACGTTATTTTGGCGGCATGATTTCATATGTAACTTATGTATTTGGATAATAAATTCATTTGGTTTTATTCAATCCTATGTATACGCGTGTCTGTTGTGTCTCTAATGTTTCAATACACCTTCCATTTTGTGGTGC
The DNA here is from genome assembly GCA_033239005.1 of Lamellibrachia satsuma. Lineage (NCBI taxonomy): Eukaryota > Metazoa > Annelida > Polychaeta > Sabellida > Siboglinidae > Lamellibrachia > Lamellibrachia satsuma. Next base: position 418,661 of record BSQZ01000043.1, on the reverse strand, counting down.
AATAAACACGTTACAACAATAATTGATATTGTAAATATACATTTCCATATATATTATATTATTTTATACGTATAAGCCATATACACATATCATCCATATGTACATCATCACTATTATATTTCTGAAAATAAACACTTCCTATTAAGTAAAACAATCATGTTTGTCGTGATGAATTTTATGACGAGTTACGCCTTCATAATATATTATAGATATACATTTCCTTATATGTCCTTTAATTTTATACATGCATACATCATCAATTTATACATCATCACTATTATATTTATGAAAATAAACACTTCTTATTAAATAAAACAATCATGTTTAACTATATTAAATTATATAGTTTAACTACATATCCTTCAATGTTATACATTTATTTTGGCTCCTTAGCTATACTCGTCATAACACCCATCGTCACTATTATATTTATGAAATTAAACGTTGCTTATTAACTACAACTATCGTGTTTTAACTATGTTAAACAACATTTAAAACAGCTCATAAATAAATATTTTTGCGTTGCAACAAAGCGCACTTTTAATAATTAAATGTTGCAATGATCAATTGATCGTCGTCAATCCTAATTCAGATATGTGGATTTGTGAAATGCCGGCGCCAACATGAAGGCGCAACCGGAAGTAAATTACTGGTGCTGAGCGCGCATAAGTCGTGGCAATAAACCAGTATTAAGAGTTTTGCCGATTAGTTTCCCGTATCCGACTATCGCTCGGCTTCGTGAATCCGCCGAGAAGAGAGTCTGGCAGCAGAGGCGTGGTCTCGTTGTTACTCCCTGTCACCACTCCATTTTGTGTGGGCGTTCCCGTGAACACCAGGAGCCAATCAGCGTCATCATTAACATTGGTTTTGCCTGATTTAACTGTTCAGAATATGGGTGCATACATAATTTCCGCCCAATGAAAAGTACACTCTGCATCCAGGCGATGATGTGTACGGCAAACGGTGGCGCCACAGCACGGAGCCTGGATAATCGAAGCTATCTCGCGATAGCTTTGATCATTATTTTAGTAATTGTTATTAAAAACCATCCAGTTTGTCGGGAATTTCGGTAACCAATCAAATTGACTCTAATATATGAACTCATAAGTTAAATAAATAAAAGAAGCTATGATTAATGCTTAAAACTGAGTTCGTTTGGTTTTGTAACTGCCAAAACAATTGTTGGCTTTAAAAACCGCTACATTTTGTACGCGGTTTGAATCCAGGATTCCACTACGATGAAAGGTTATTTCTTATGGTTCTTTTTAGTTTCTACAAAAGCTGTGTTATATTAGCAACATAATTCCGTTTTGTAAAACACATATATAACATTTGCAATTGTATACGTAGTAGTGCCCTGCGCGGGCCGGGCTTTATGTCCAAGGCTATACTGCCCCGTGCTATTCACTCTAAGAGAACAGCCTCCAAGGCAGACTTGGAGAAAACCCTTGACAAGTGTATCAACTTCGTTTGCAAGGTAAGCATTTGGTAATTGTCGGTATGTACTATGTAGCACTGTGTACTGTGTAATATGTAATTATGTATATACTATGTATGTATGTATGTACTATGTATGTATGGCATGAATGTAGCCTTTTGCATCGATGGAATTAGATGTAATGGCCCCATACCAGGCCACTTAAGTTCACCTGGCTGGAAGCAGCCAGCCCCAAAATGTTTACTTTAGAAATATTTGCAGAGGCAATCAAGCCATGATTAACCATCAACTTATCACCCTTTGACCCTACCAGTGGACATTCTATTGTCTATGTCTTCCCTCCAAACATTGCCCACCTGAATGACCTGCCCACTGCCAAGTGCCCACTAGGCCACTAGTCCACTACACAGTACCCACTAGTCCACTACCCTCCCCAGTTGATAATTGGTATTTCTCCCCAATCCTAATTCATTCACACTTGTACTAATTCACACATGTCTGAACCTGTCTGTATCAGGCTAGTGACTGCAGGCCTGATGGAAACGCCACTGGGTGTCAGTGCCAGTGGGTGACATTTAATTGAAATATCATATTAAATTATGTTAATGTAGTTAAGGTAAATCAAGTAAAAACTTAAATTGGGGTTATGGCTTGCATAATGGTTAAGTCAGGGTTAGATAAACAAATCTCCTACCCTAACCATAAGCCAATACATTAAAGCCAAATATAACAAATGTTATCATATTTAATAGTAATGACACTAAGACGTTTTTCTAATTTTTTCTTCAGGATATTCGTCCGTTTGAAGAAGTTGGTGGTGCTGGATTTTTAGAACTCATCCAGCACACTATGGACCTTCAGCACAAGAGTAGTACTCCACTAAGAGCTGAGGATATCATGCCCCATCCTACAACAGTGTATGACATTGTATGTATGTAATACTATGAACGTATGTAAAAACTATGTATGTAGGTATGTATGTATGTATGCAAACTATGCATGTATGTATGTATGTATGTATGTATGTATGTATGTATGTATGTATGTATGTATGTATGTATATATATATATATATATATATATATATATATATATATATATATGTGTGTGTGTATATATATATATATATATATATATATATATATATATATATATATATATATATATATATATATATATATATATATATATATATATATATATATATATGTGTGTGTGTATATATATATATTATATATATATATATATATATATATATATATATATATATATATATATATATATATATATATATATATATATATATATATGTATGTATATATAATTATATATGATGTTCTGTTCACAGACAAAGTTCCACCCACACCTGCTCCATAAAGTGACAGTCTTCTTCAACCCAAAGCAAAGATCGATGAAGGTGCTGCCATCAGCGAGTAAGGATGAGGTCCTCGCCCACATCCGACAGCAGCTCGCTCAACTCTCAGAGGAGACAGCAACAACAGCAACACAAGAGGAGCAACCCCCGGCAAAGAGGAGGCGGATAGGGGACAAATTCGACGATGAACCAATTTCACAGGTTGACAGTGATGAGGTCACCCTGTACCAGACCTGTCAGGTGGGAGAACATGAAGGGATATTGCAGTGGTGGAAGGACAACCAACAGCAGTATCCCAGACTGGCAAAACTTGCAAGAAGTGCCCTGTGTGTTCAAGCGTCTAGTGCCCCATCTGAGCGCAATTTCAGTGTTGCAGGAACAGTCGTGACTAAGAGAAGATGCAGCCTCCGATCAAGCAGCGTGAACAATATATTGTTCTTGAACAGTAATATGAGGAAGTAGTAGCAGCTAGCACTTGCTAGTAGCTACTAGCTAGTACTATCTAGTATCTACTAGCTAGACACTAAACACTAATCAACTACTAACATTACGATTTCAGTAGTAGATATTATACAGTGCTCATGTATGTTTTTTTTATTTAATAAAACATTAAGTCTGTTTTCTGTTTTCAGGCTTACCCATCTTTGGCCCGCCGGTATGGGCCGGGCCTGGGCCTGAAACTTGCGGGCCGGGTCGGGGCCTAAATTCTAGTTTGCGGGCCTGGGCCGGGCCGGGCTTGAAAAATTATTGCGGGCCTGGGCCGGGCCTGGACTTTAATTCCTAATTGCGGGCCGGGCTTGGGATAAAATTCTAGGCCCGCGCAGGGCACTAATACGTAGATAGAGTGTCAAAGTTTATTAATCCGAACAGTGGTGCCATCTGACGGTAGATGTTAAACCATGTGCTTGCGGCCAGACTCCATTCTCGCCGAGTTCAAGAAAGGCGGACGAGAGCGAGACTAACACTTACATGTTTCTGTTTCAGCTCACTTGGTCCTTTCTCTTACTGCCAACCCTTCATCACCTGTCGTGTGAAGCTAAAGTTTGCATATGCGTATGAACACCTACAACTGATAGAAGGTGTCATCAAATGTTCCGTACAGGGAAAGCAAAATCACCCCAATTGTAGTTGTGATAAATCAAATAAGAGAAGATGTTATAAAGGTGACAATGCGTGGGCGTGAAGACGACTGGAAAGAGACAGGGAGGAAGGCTCAGGTTAAGTTGGATCAACAACATCAGCAGCCACCTGGAGGGAAAGAACAGCAGCTACAGACCGGAACAAGAACCAGGCAGCGTGAAGGAAGTTGATTTCTTGCCACACTGACTGGAGTTCTAGTTTCACTTGGATTCCTAGCTCGATTAGGACCCGGTGAGCATATGAACACCTACCGTTGTGTGTGTGTGTGTGTGTGTATGTGTGTGTGTTTGCGTGCGTGCGTGTCTGTTTAAAAAAATTTTGTTTTACCTTAACAAATTGGTTTGTTTTACCTTAGCGGAAATAAAAACACTTTTACACTTGATTCTTCATTTCCATTTTATACGGCAACTGCTATAAAGCCACAACAGGCGAGTGTTCTTTTTTAATATTTCCACTTTACACATATTGCGTGCTGGACTGGAAAATAGCATATATTGTAGCATGTTATGTTGTAGCACACACACGCACACACGCACGCACGCACACACGCACACACACACACGCACACACTCACACGGAGTGTTAAACGATTATGATACAAAATATTTTCCAATTGTTGTGAAGATTGAGTAACGTTTTTAACGCATCCTTTTAAATTGTATTAAATACAAATTGTTTCTGCATTTTGAAGATCTCCTTCGCTCGGTGATATATCTTATAATCGGCTTCCAACGCCGTCCTAACGCTGTAGTCGTCCACTAAGTAGTCAGCGTCGTTATCGTCATCGTCTAAGTCCTTATCGTCGTCACTTTCTGTGTATTCTGGAACAATGTCTTCTTTACGCCTCTCTCGGTATGTTCTATTGTCTAACCTCGTAGTCGGTTCAGTGCTTCTCGCTAATGCGCAATTCGAGAAGGGAATCTTGAAGGCTGTCTCAAGCAACTTCGCGCTGGTCTCCACAGCGTCATCGAGAGCGATCACGAAGAACCATTTCTCCAAATTCTCGATGACGTAATCGAGTAAATAGTCATGGTCTGCGGCGTTTAGCTGTTCTAGTTCACGTTTCTGCCGGAACCAACAAGACACGGCAAGCGAATCTGTACCACCCGGCCTTGTTCGTTGCGCACACAAACTCGGGTTGGACACTAAGTGTTGGAATGTCAGACTCCCATGATGCAACAGCCATTGGCGTAGCGTCACGTTGTTTGCGTCGATCGTCGCGCATATCGTATCGTCAGCCTTCTGTGTCGTCGCCGCTCGACAGTGTCGATACATCGACACCGCCCCATGAAAAGGATCGTAGAATGCACTGAAGTAGGAACAAGGCACGCTGCCGTTCCGGCATGAACCGAGTGAATGTAGTCCGTGCCGGAAGTGCTCCGCGCCTAGCGTCATTTCCGTCGCTCCGTTTCCGCCGTGATGACTTCCGTTTGCGAAGCGTTCCACGCAACTATTGAACACATCGCCGACAGATGCAGGCTGGCGCACGAATACGACAGCGCTGCGGCGGACCGCGTCACTCGCTTCCGGTGAGCGTTTTCTGCCGCTGAGAAAATAATTCGGCAGTGCGTTGTGTTGTTCAAGCCACGGGAAGCGGTTATGAACTGTGGTCAGCATGACAGACCGCTTGTGTTTCAGACCCCGGTCTTCCTGAGCTCGGATGCTGCTCAGTGACCTCACGATTCGACCAATTCGCTCGTCCGACCTACAATGTCAATACAGATAAAATGCTGAGACGAGGTTGCAGATACGCATACGTACGCGCAAACGCACATTATATATATATATATATATATATATATATATATATTTATAAAAAATTATATATATATATATGTATATATATATATATATATATATATATATCTATATAGGTATATATATATACACACATGGACGCAAACACGCACACGCACACACAAACCCCGCACGCATGCACGCACGCACACACGCACGCACGCACGCACATACACAGACACACACGCGCACCACGCACGTATGCACGCACATTCTGGGTCGTCCACCATGAGTTGATATGTATCCGTAGAAGATGTAATCGGCCATTTTACCTCAACTAACGTACTCGCATTATATATAATATATGTAATCACACTGCTACATTACTATTCCACTAACTAAACTTCCTACACAGTTACTCAAAGTTTCAATTAATTAGTATCGTATTGCTTGCAAGTGATGCTACGCTGCTCAAAGCAAATACAACATGGTCGTTATTTATTAGTATTTTATTTCAAACCAGATGTAAGACTACTCAATCGTGATTGAGACATCACACAAACAACGATACCGTCTGCCCATAACTGCGACATAAACTTCACTATAAACGCTAGCTATATTGGACAGCATCCGCCGTGAGTAAGCTTAGAGTGACGGTAATGACGACAGAGACTTTACTATTAGAGCCAACAGCTATAGTTGAGAACATCCGCCGTGAGGGAGCTTAGAGTGAGGTAATGACGACAGAGACTTTACTATTAGAGCCAACAGCTACAGTTGAGAGCATCCGCCGTGAGTGAGCTTAGAGTGACGGTAATGACGACAGAGACTTTACTGTTATAGCCAACAGCTATAGTTGAGAGTATCCGCCGTGAGTGAGCTTAGAGTGACGGTAATGACGACAGAGACTTTACTGTTAGAGCCAACATCTATAGTTGAGAGCATCCACTGTGAGTGAGCTTAGGGTGACGGTAATGACGACATAGACTTTACTATTACAGCCAACAGCTATAGCTGAGAGCATCCGCCGTGAGTGAGCTTAGGGTGACGGTAATGACGACAGAGACTTCACTATATAAGTGCCAACAGCTAATGGAGAACATTCTTCTCGAGTAAACTTAGAGTGATTATAACGGCGACAGAGACTTCACTATAGGAGCCAATAGCTAATTGACAGCATCTATTATGTTTAAGCTTCAGCGACTGTACCATGCCCAGTCCATTTTACCCCGGACTCGACCACCCTGAATCTATCCAACAGCGGTTTGAGTGTTTTTTGACAAGCCAGTATTTAGTTGTCAATGATTGTGCAACGTAAAACGTGCATTCATGTAACGAGACACTCAACCCGATATCGTTGATGTGTGTTAACAAGTCGTTGTTGTCACAAAGACACAACAGAGACCGGCCTAACGACCAACCCGTTGATAAGGCTGTGTAGGAAATACGAAAAATGTTGCCAGTTCCTAAGTATCTATCCTCTATGCTATAAAGTAGCTTGTGGCTATGTATGTCTGTACGTTTCCTCATATCTCCGACAATTTCGCACGTATGGGGCTGAAATTATGTAGGAATTTTAACGGGGTCCGGTCAATATTAATTTAATAGTTTGTTCGACGAATGCGCGTAACGTAAATAAAAAAATTCCATAAACAAAGTAGCATGGTATAATGAATACAGATTCAAGTTTTCGCCAAATGAGTCTGAAACGAGCGAAAAGAAATCAATTTGCGGAGGAACTTTTAACGCTGATTCCCTGGCGGCATTGAAATACGGGTAAACTCGGGTTGATGCTATACACTGAACAGACGGCGCGAACTTTTTGCGTGGGTACGTCTCTTTGCCGGTGTTGGGTTATTTATGAGTGACGCTACGTATTGTGTTCAACTGACGAGACTCCATATGCCGGGACAATGGCACAATGCAATAAATAGCCGTGTTTTCTTCGCCATTCAGCGTCGTCTATGAATGGCGGCATTCTAGCACGCCTGCTTAACAGAACATCTGGCGACGTTCTGTTGTCCGGGCGAACGATGCGTTTAACCAATTATGCGCCGCCGAACAAACGTATCGGTCAGGGTGAATATTCACACACAGCCAGGGAACACTTAGATACGCCTGTCACGCGAGTGCACAGATTTGTATCGGACCCTGGCACAATAACTCGGGCTTTAAAAAAAAATCAAAATTGCGGTGCATTGATCTTTTCCGGAGGGGTGTGGTTTTGGTGAGGGTGAGAGAGAGGGGGGAGGGAGGGAGGGAGGGAGGGAGGGAGGGAGACATATAGAAACAGACACAGAGAGAAACAGGAGCGAGATTAGTTCCCACTACTAACATCATAAGTCACGCTGGAGATACTCTGGCGCGTGTCTGCGGGTGTCGGGCGCCATATGTGCGTAGTTTGTTTAACCATCTGCCTCGCTCCCCCCTCCGCCCCGCGTGTCGCGGTAGAACTCGTGACGCCGTTGATCAAAATGATTTACATCCTTACGTACGACAACCTTGTGTCTAACATCTGCGTTGTAGAATACACTGCCGCTTGAAATGAAATACGTTTATATGGAATTATAACTGGAAAAAATTCAGACAAACTGGTGGACATAATAATTATTTAGTACTAAAGTCAATGATGCTTGCGTCCAATTGTTGTAAGACAATATTCTTGTTTCGGCAGTTGTCGTGGGAAGACATAACGAGGAGATTGAAGATTGAAGGTACAATGTGGGAGAAAACGCAGCCCATCAACCATATATATATATATATATATATATATATATATATATATATATATATATATATATATATATATATATATATATATATATATATATATATATATATATATATATATATATATATATATATATATATATATATATATATATATATATATATATATATATATATATATATATATATATATATATATATATATATATATATATATATATATATATATATATATATATATATATATATATATATATATATATATATATACATATATATATATACATATTTGCCATTCAACTTAATTCTTGCTCCAGCCAAAGTCGTTGCAGAGGCGGAATTATAAACATATTACCTGGAAACGCAATAACAATGCAAGAAAAATATAAACACAAAGCGGTTTGCAAACAAAACTAATCAAGTCATGTTCTTCAAGAAAACAGTTTTGCCATTATTTTATTAAATGAATGAACGAACGCACGAACGAACACACGAACGAACGAACGCACGAAACCACGCACGTGTCAGTGAGAATGGTGCTCCAAATCTGACATCTGTAGCCGCCAGCCACAGAAAGTGGGGAAACATAATATGGCGAGCATATTTCAAGACGTCTTGATGAGGCGACGAGAGGAGAGTGTTGTCAGTCGTGGCAGACAGCAAGACCTGCCAGCCACCACGTGATATCTCACTTCCTTCTCACGTGTCGGACTCGGCGCCCGGGGATATCCCGCCTCGCAGCCGTGAGCAACTCTGGCGAATGCATGAACATTAGCAAGACACGTTACATGTAGAACTCTCCCACAATGTGCCCAGTGTATTCGGACGCGTCGTCGCTGACGTATGAGTTGCCCACCACACGCGACAGCGCAAGCGAAATCACTGCGCTGTCAGGATTGATTCATCAAACTCCTAACGACCTTTGTGCGTCGCTGACAGACCGACTGTCGCGAGATTAGATGGCGGGTCGGATAGCGCTGACCCGGGGTGAAAGTAGCGAACACCCCCTCCGTGTCGGCACGCACCGAGTACCTCCCATGGAGCGGGCACGCTGACAGCGCCGCCGGCTCCAACGTCGACAGGTCTCACTTACGGGGTCCCAGTTCCTTCAGGCATGTCATTATTAAGAATGTGCGATTTCTCTTTTAACTATAATTACGCGTATCATCCTTACCGGGTAGTTTTCCCATTAAATTGTTTGTGGGCATTCTGAAAACCTTTGTAAATTGCCGGTTTTAGCAGAACATCAGCGGTGCAAACAGTGACGATTGAAACGTTAAATTTCGCCCCGCCAGAACAGCTGGTGCCTTTAGTGGATGTTGTCAGTCACTTGTTGGGATTCCATAGCATACCAACAACATAAGTACTGATGTACGTACAACGACACACAAAGTTATGTACCTCGGTGTGATAACCACATTGCTCTGATGATCGGTCTTTGACGGCACATTGTGTTGCAGCACAGCTTTTCGTAGATCAATTTGAATGACGTAATTGTGCTACTGACCTCTTCCTTGTCAGTGCATGCCTACTATATGGCGCCACAAATTCAATGTGCTTGTGGAAAACGTTGTTTGTAATGGCAGGTGCACTAGATGACACCACTTTTGCTAGTATGTAATATTTCAGTTTGAATTACTTCCAATTGTTCGTTGGACCAGAAACGGTTGCACATATTACACCGACAGTGGCACCGACATCGCCAGCGACGACGACGACGACGACGACGACGACGACGACGACGACGACGACGACGACGACGACGACGACGACGACGACGACGACGACGACGACGACGACGACGACGACGACGACTACGACGACGACGACGACGACGACGACGACGACGACGACTACGACGACGACGACGACGACGACGACGACGACGACGACGACGACGACGACGACGACGACGACGACGACGACGACGACGACGACGACGACGACGACGACGACGACGACGACGACGACGACGACGACGACGACGACGACGACGACGACGACGACGACGACGACGACGACGACGACGACGACGACGACGACGACGACGACGACGACGACGACGACGACTACGACGATTACAACTACGACGACGACGACGACGACGACTACGACGATTACAACTACGACGACGACGACGTATTTTGCTAAGCTGGTTGGGGGAAAATAGTTCACACTGATTGACACATAGCGGGAGATCTATAAAAGATTGATCCGAAATGGCGCATAATGGTGAAATATAATGTATCATGGTAAAAGGTTCATCCCACCCACTGATATCAACTCGTATTGAGTGGCATGAGATGCATTACCGCACAGGACACCTGCTCAAAGCCATAGATCCGCGACTGCCTCTCAATATGCAGTTAAACAGCAGAAGTTTGCTTGTACCGATAACACAGTTTCCGTTATCCGCATAGATCTATACTATACTATGCTATACTATGCTATGCTATACTATACAATAGTATACTATACTATACTATACTATACTATACTATACTATGCTATACTATGCTATACTATGCTATACTACCACTTGAAATGAAATAGGTTTGTATGAAATTCTGACTGGAAAAATACCAGATATACTGGTAGACATATTAGTAGTAAAGACAATAGTGCTTGCGCTTAATGGTTACAAGACAATATTCTAGTTTCTGTAGAAACCATAACGAGGAGATTGAAGATAACAAAATAAGGCGTGATACCTTAGGATAGCGCACGGAATCAGGGCACGCTTGAAAAGTAAACCTTTGCTTGACGGCCGGTCTACCTCCCAGTGGATATGCAGTTGCCGGGGCGAAGCTATCAGCAGACCCGATAAGATATGACTAGCCATCTGGTTTGTGTTGCGTACTTTCAACGCAATTGCAAGCATGCCCTTCCCCAATAGAGACTGTGATAACAAAATGTCAGCAGTTTATCTAGTTTATTTTAGAGCGAATGTACATGGATTAAAACAATCTGGTGCAGACGAAATGTTGTTTGTGTTTATATGTATAGTTTATCTTCGTTATATAACTGTGTATGTAAGACTGGATATGATTCATGGCCCATTGGAAATCACGCGGTAAACGTGACTTGGTCACCATCGTGAAATACAGCTTGTACTACTGCTATTGCTACTGCTACTGCTACTACAACTGCTACTACTACTACTACTACTACTACTACTACTACTACTACTACACGACTACTGTTTCCGCTATTTATTTGTTCATTGTTGACTATTATGGCCTTTTTCGGACAATGCAACCTTTTAACTTATATTTACTTAAGCGCCATCCGATTGACCATATAAGACAAGAGGTCGGAATGGAGAAACTTCTGAAGATGAATTGGGTATATAGTGGGGAGCAGAATGCGATGGGCAGGACACCTACAGAGAGTGAGTGAGGAGAGATTGACAAAGAGAGCAGGGAAAGCTGAAGAAGGTGGTAGAAGGAGAACAAGAAGCGTTCAAGACCGACAGTAAAATGGAGGGTTGTAGTGTTAAGAGATCTCTCGAAATGGCAGAGGTGAACCGCCGGTTATACCCGAACAGCCGAGAGTGAGAGAGAATGTCAGATGTTCGCGATAGTTGGAGACGACCCGTTGAGAGGGCGGAACAAAATAAGCGATGTGATCCCCACCCTGTAAGGGACCAGGAGGAAGAATATAATCTGCCATACATAATCTTAAAAAATTAACTTATTGACTAGTGACACTGTTATTCACTGGAACGTCTTTCTATCGACATCCCGATGGAATGAAACAGATTTAATATATGTCTATAAAAGTCGACCTATTTTCAACCTGACACGTTGTAAAGGCATGTACCTCTCTTGTTTTAGCAGGGAGACAAGTTGTGTACAAACGGATTGATGAGGAAAACAACTAAATAAGTGAGAGCGGACACATAGGTCAGCCTCCTAGAAAAGGATATATCAAACCAGAAACAGGGAATATTCCGTTAACCCATCCAGGGAGAGTGTCCATGTATAGAATTGTGTGAGTTATCCTAGGATGTCAGGAACAGTGATCCATCGCCAAGATCACTCTGCTGACATATAAGGACATGCCCTCCCTTCCGGGAGGATTCATCATGGTTGTAACTGACTCAAGAAAGCGTATAAATGGATGCCAAAAATACATTGAGTTAGTTTTGGGAGAGAATGAGATAACATGTAGAAGAGTAGTCAGAATTACACAGCAGCTAAGACACCGAATTGTACTGATGATGAGATGTCGTATGAATGAAGGCGGTTTTGCTATGTTATATCTAACTTGGACTACTGCTATAAAAAGGTAAGTTTATATGTTACTACTAGTCAACTGAGTTAGAGCCTGGTAAACTGAGTGAAGTAGTTTGATCCGGGAACTGATTTCAACGATAAGAGTAATGGCGAAACTTACCCAGGAATGTATAGAGCCATGTCATAAGAAACTTGTGCCCAGTTCAAAGGGGCTCAGAACATCGGTTGTGGACTATTGTATACGCACGTGTTTCTATCTACATCCCGGTGTGATGGAATTAAATGTATTTAATGTATGTCATGAGCGATAATTATACGACGTCATTTCGGTTTATTAAGGCCGGTTAATACGAACGATTAATTGCTCAATTTGTCGGTGTTACATATACTCTAGTGTTTTGAACCTAGGTTTCAACACTCTAGTAGAGTGCTGTCAACCTAGATTCACAGTGCCCAAATAAAAAATCTTCGTTTTAATCGTGTTATCATAAATTATTATTCTATAGTTATTTTATAGTTTCAACAATATATATTCTAACATCTTCACCGGCCAAATCAGGCACTGGTCCAAACAACTGTTACCTGCCTATAAATATCGACCTAGTTTCAACCTGACAAATGGCTCTGAACATCGGCTGTGGAATATTGTATACACATTTTCTCGCCAACCATTCCACGCACTCGTCTGCCGCGGCATCGTGTTATATAACGCCTCGGGTATTTCGTCTCGATGCCGCGAACCATATATACACCAACTATAAATCGCCGTGAGATTGAAGCCAGAAACAGTCTGTGCCTCGGTGCGAGCCTCCGTTATCGTTCACGACCGCAACTCGTGTCACTTTTTCTGCCGGCCGGGTAGTGCAGTGTTGACACTCGACACACAGATCGTGTGCCCTGCGTTTACACAGCTCGCAGGCGCCGCTCTTTCCAACCTATGCTGTCGGCGAAGTTTTGTGATAAAGTTTGTTTAAAGCCAGTGAGTCAGTATCTATTACGTGTGTTCCTTGGACGTTCATATAACGCGTCTGTTGTTCCAGACATTTATTTTTACTTACCCGGCATGTTTCTTTGATTCGACCAGGCGTTTGACTATAGATAAGAAATAAACGTTTTAACGAAGCTGAAAGGTGATGGAAAATTGAAGCGGCAAAATTACTGTCCCGGTTGTGAAAAATTACCTTAGCGGGGCGCAATAAAAATTGTTTTGCCTTGTTTTGTTTATCAATTCTAATAAAATATTATATATACCATATATATATATATATATATATATATATATATATATATATATATATATATATATATATATATATATATATATATATGAGCGAATGAGACCAGAAATATGTATTTTCATTACCATGAACACGTTAGACGTTTGCCTAACCTCTCATACCAACTCAGGTATGACGCTTTTAACATGCCGTTATTCCTCGTGTGAAAACACTACGTTCCTCGGAATGGTGCGATCGTTAGAATAGAACACCTACGTGGTAATGTGTTCCTTCTAAACAAATGAAAAGATATACACGCTGAATATGTGAGCAACTGCAAGTGAGCAACTTCGACCGCGTACTCGATAGACTCGTCTGGCTCGTTTGATATTGCGTGGATCTCGAACTGGAGACTAACCTTTTGACCATAGATTACCACCAGACAGACCAATCCTTTTATATAAACCCGTATAATTTCACCCTAATACGTTGCTTTATTGTAATGCACTTCTAGACTAATTCGCCTGTACTGTATATAGTGGATTAGTGTGATCGAACGCTTAGAAATGCCACGAAAATCTGTAGACACAGGATACATTAGCTTGATTACAGCGATCAAAGTGAAGTTATTGCTTGCATAGTTTTCGAATTCTCGTTGGCTTGTACGGCCGCCTTTGTTGCCTGTGCGTGAAGATCGACATGCGTACTGTAATTAGTAGCAATTACGGTTCGTTAGATTGCGGTGTCCGGATAATGAAAACGCGTTCGGCGAACGGAGGCAGACTCTGGTGTAATGAAATACTCGCTACGAACCCGTTAATAACTCGTTCATTACGCACGATAGCGCGTTTCAAATACATCTGCCATATTATACAGCAGCAGCAACTGTAACGGGAAATATCCGCACGAACAGCGAGCAAAACTCAGTTAACGCGAACTGGATTACCGAAAGCAAATATGTGGTACAGGGTATATAATCTGCTAAAATTTGTTGACAATCAATGACTGGATATAGGCCCAACTCGTAGCATATGTGCCGTCACGTGTCGTTTTCATTTCGGTCTCCGTGTTTGTTAAGGAAGTTATATGCTACTATTTGCCCACCTCGTAGCATATGTGCCGTCATGTGTCGTTTCCATTTCGGTCTCCGTGTTTGCTAAGGAAGTTGTAGCCTACTATATTTGCAAAAACATTGCAAATGGTCGGACCGCAATGGTTCAGTCGAGCAATGTATGAAGACGACAGCGTGAATGTTTGGTCATGGCTGCCACACAAGGACTAATAAATCCTAGTGCTCAGATGGCTGTATAATTGCTAAGCTACATGCTCGTTATAATAACAACAAGCGAAGTCTGTGAAATAGCGTTTTCATCCAGACAATTTCGGTATAGTTATATTCTATTCCAGAGCAGGACATAATATGTAAGTAACGTAGAGGTTCTGCAATGTAGATTAGGTCGTGGCCGCCCTCCTTTGGCTTAAATATGTGAATTGTTTCGCATGCAACCTGTTGCGCCACTATATATGGTATACCATGGCAAAGTAATGGGATATAAATATTCTCCTTTGGACTTGGTCTACATTTGAATAGAAGAAGAAAATTATTTGGAAGTGCCGAAATGAAAACAGGAAATGAAAGGGCACGTGACTATCGCGTCACACAACCGACAGGTGGCTAAGTGTCCGGTTACTAGGCTCGTCGTTTTCCGGAGCAGCTGTCGAAATAGCAGCCAGGCGGAAAGTCACGCTCACGCTATCTGCTCGTTTATACACCGCAGCAATGTCTGCGAGACACGCGCCTTAAACTCGGTCGCTATTGTTGTAGTCGTGATTTTACGAATTTCTCTGCTAATTTACGCGCAAGACCGGAAGCCGCGCAGTACATTGGAAGCACGCCACGTGTGTGTGTGTGTGTGTGTGTGTGTGTGTGTGTGTGTGTGTGTGTGTGTGTGTGTGTGTGTGTGTGTGTGTGTGTGGGGTGTGTGTGTGTGTGTGTGTGTGTGTGTGTGTGTGTGTGTGTGTGTGTGTGTGTGTGTGTGTGTGTGTGTGTGTGTGTGTGTGTGTGTGTGTGTGTGTGTGTGTGTGTGTGTGTGTGTGTGTGTGCCGTGTATGTAAGTGTATGATTATTTCCTGTCTCAAATTCGGGTTCGGTGAACGAACACCCGAACGCGTAAACATACATGGACGCACACCTGTACAAGTTGCGAAAGTCAGATGAAAGTCCCGTACCGTTTATCCTGGTCATTTCAACGTCATCTCGACTTCTCATGGAAGCATTCAGCCACA
>BSQZ01000043.1:347500-400000 GCA_033239005.1 Lamellibrachia satsuma | reverse complement strand
ATATATATATATATATATATATATATATATATATATATATATATATATATATATATATATATATATATATATATATATATCACTACCTCTATCTCTCATATACATCGTCATACGGAAAACGAGTTTATCAAAGCAGATCAGCCCGCAAGGGCCTATAGTCGATTTGAATACACGAATATTTCGCCACGCGACCTTTGAACTTCGACGCTTGACACACTACTAAATAAATCGTATCGCGCGCAAAGATATAGGTCGTTCTTGTAGCACCACGGTAAGTGCCTATTCAGGCGCGAAATCAAGCTTTTGTTGGACTGTTTACGTTTACCTTAGCGCTGACAGCTTGATGGGGGAATTTAATCGTTTTTTTTTGTTCGCGCCAATCTCGCTCAGATCATAGAGGCGTCTGCAAAGTGACACGGACAAATGTTTTTGCTAGAGACGTTGTCATTTGAAACTGATCGGGCATCTGGATAGACTTATTTAATATAAAAAAGACGCGCACAGTACATACATTTCTGTAGGTGAACGTAGGCTATCTCACTGCACCGAACAACCTCTCGATTCCGACTGATACTTTATCAGTATATGTATAGGTATGCGTGCGCGGGTTAAGTGTTAGTATACTTGAAATCATGTAAATTTCGCCGAATAAATGACGCGATATATCGTAACCTACTGTTGTTTTGTTATTGTTGTTTTGTTGTTGTTGTTGTTGTTGTTGTTGTTGCTCTCCTCTTTAACCCTGAAGTCCAGTTGAGGCTAGCACTGATATCGGTCGTCGATATTTGTTTCTCCTTCTTCTTCGTCCCGTTTCACTGCCGTCTCCAGCACCCGTCTCCACTCCCCCCTATCCATAGCTCTCATTCTTCCCTCCCACAAAAATCTCTTCACGCAGTCTTCCATCCCAGTCTCGGTCTTCCTCTTCTCCTTCTACCCTCCCCTTTAAGGCATCCGTTCTCTTCGTCAACCGTTCTCCTCCCATTCTTTCCACGTCTCCAGCCCAATTGATCCGGCTCGTTGCCAGCTTCCCGTGAGACTCACATTCACACCAACTTCCGATCCAGTTCCCACGTCCTTCCTGCATTATTATGTAAATAAGGCGGAGTTGGAACACCGAGTGACATAGGTCCTACACCAAGTTCTGATAATGCATATTAGAAAATACAAATAACTACCTAAAACATAGCAAGCCGTGGACAAACGCTTAAATCAAACACTTCTCGATTGAAACAGTCATCCGTATCGACATACACTGATTTTTTTACTTCGTTGTCACCATGGAAGTCTTAGAATTTACCTTTTTTTACCTTTATCTTTTATTTCATCGTGTTGTTAACTGACTTGATCCACGGCGCTTGGTAACGGCTTGATGATTATGATTGTGATTATGCGTAAGCCGCACCACAAGTCGATTTGACTCCTAGCCATCAACTATAATTATAATAGTTTATCTAGGGGTAACTATCGGGGATAGTTCTACTATTGCGATAGTTGATTACAATGCGAATCCGTGAATGACGCTGCTCTAAACGACTATTGTTGATGCTAGGTCGATAAATAAATACAATTATCCAAAAATGTTTTATTTATATTATTACAGTGACACAAGTAGTCCGGATGAATTGTTTTGCCAACGGCCGTTACTATCGATAGTTCAGTTTCCTATCGATAGCATTGCATCGTCACATCAACCAATATGATGCATTGATAGTGTATTGTTATGATCCCCCAACAGGTCGAGGAGCACCACGGTATGTGCAAGACAGCTGTGGAAACTTGACGAATGACCGTTTCGGCTATCGTCTATACAGTGTCATTTTAATGGTCGTATAGTAATAACAACAGAATGCCACAATCGTGGCATCAAGAGGGACTGTACATGTCACGACCCTATAGAAGTACTCAATCGAGCCGGAGTAAAAAAGCAACTCTTCAACAAATCACAAACTAACATTGTTTGGGCGCATCATCAGACAGGAAAGAATGCAAAGGGAAATACTGGTGGGGATGGTGGAGGGTAAAAGAGGCGTGGGAAGACCAAGAGCGAAGACATCAATGCGAGGACAGGGAATTGAAGTGTGAAGATCTGATCAGAACGGCACAGTGCAGACATGAGTGGTGATCCCAGAGAGTCGACCTCCCGAGAGTCGACCTCCCGAGAGGAGATGGCGCTACATGATGATGAATAAACCAATTGCTCATTTGTGCACCTGAAGCTTGTTGATTTGCAATGGGATATTGGACAATCTTGTTAAATAAGGCGAAACATATTGCAAATGTAGTTGTGTCTCAATGATTACAACCGCATACGCAATGCCAGCGGTGGACACGTGATTCCTCAAAACCTAATTTTAATCGTACCACGGACAGTGTCCGGACCGACGTTTTGTTACGTAGTACGTGATCGTATTTGCTTGTCGCTAACTACCGTGACTGACAATTGATATATTATTTTGCTTTCAAAATGTCCGTGTTTAGTATCACTATCAGTGGCAGGTGTACCCCCTTCCCGTACTGGCTCAACATAATTCTAGCGAAATCACACCTAGCACATGTTGCATTCTTCCCCCGATTATGAACCTAATCCACATAGATACAGCACGGCCAAGGTGGCACAGGATGACACATTGGACACGATGTATAAGCATTCATTACGCCTCGATATTTCCTGGTCCAAACCCAGTATATAATGCTATAAATATGTTATCAACGTATCGCTCTCTCTCTCTCTCTCTCTCTCTCTCTCTCTCTCTCTCTCTCTCTCTCTCTCTCTCTCTCTCTCTCTCTCTCTCTCTCTCTCTCTCTCTCTCTCTCTCTCTCTCTCTCTCTCTCTCTCTCTCTCTCTCTCTCTCTCTCTCTCTCTCTCTCTCTCTCTCTCTCTCTCTCTCTCTCTCTCTCTCTCTCTCTCTCTCTCTCTCTCTCTCTCTCTCTCTCTCTCTCTCTCTCTCTCTCTCTCGAGAGAGAGAGAGAGAGAGAGAGAGAGAGAGAGAGAGGAGATTGTATGTATCTAGTGTCTAGGACGAGTAAAGCATCCCGTCTTTGTATTTCATAAGTAAATAAGCTGTCAGTACCAGTAGGTCGTCGAGTGGGCTGCTTTACGCTTACACTTCACATCACAATTGGTTCTTAGGTAAATAAGGCTGAGTTGGACAATAGAGTGGTAGACCATACATCACGTTCTTATAATGATTAGTTGAACATGTAAACTATTACTTAATGCATATCAAACCGTGGCCAAACATTTAAAATCAAACACCAGTCGATTGAAACAGTCACATACACGCATGCATGCATGCATGCATACATACACATACATACATACATATATACATACATACGTACGTACATACGTACATACATTACATATACATACATGCACACACATACAAAACAAAATATATTACTAAATGCATATTAACTTAACGGCATTAATGTCTAAGCCTTCCACCGATACGAATGCCAATGTGTGTACGTCACCAGCGATGCAGGAATTTCGCATAGACCACTAACTTACTTTGTCCACGTAAGGGCGGCTGGAATATTACGTCAATCATCGGACGCGCGTTCCATCTGCTGGCAGCAAAGCCAACCGTCAGCACTGACGACTCAGCCGCTACTTAATATATATCATCACTTAGACGGCGTTTAGATTCACGTGAAATCACTCGACGACTCGACGTCTGCTGCCGCTCAAGAGCAACCCGGCTAGACTCGTCTGACGCGTTCAACAGCGGCGCCAAACTGCCAGAATACCGGCTCGTTGAACGTGACGCGGCGAACGTTGACCGGGTTGTGACAGCGACGACAACGGCGGTAGGCGATTGAGCGACGCGGAGATGTCCCGCGCACGCCTGTCAGTCAACCGGCTCGTTAGCGACAGCGCGCCAGAGGGAGATAAACATCTCGACACGCCGCGAGCACATTGGCGCGCTCAAACCAACCAGTCGCGGCACTCTTTCAAATCGTCGGGTTTTTGTAATTTCTCAACTTTCTGGCGAACGTGTTCAGTCGTTATTCTTTGGGTGAGTCCTCCCGTGCTTGCGTGTGTTTACTTGTTCGGTTACATAGTCGATTGGATCTACAGTCATCATGTTTCTTCGATACAATGCTTCTTTGGATACCCTTTGTTTATACAAAATGTCCGTTTGCTAACATATCGTGTGCGAACATGCATAGAAAATAAAAGGGAAATATAACACACCAAGGTAAATAGTGCCACATTTCCAAGCTATTTGTTGAAGTTCTAAATATATAAGTAGTAGGTAGGTGGTTTACGATGAGCAAGAGCGGTGGTTACTAAAAATAGACATTGGGAAAAACCCACATATCGCTGACGTAGCGTTTAATTTTGCGCAGCCAATCAGAGCGCCCCCTGACGGTTGTAGGAACACCACAAACCATACGCAGCGCCCCCTAGCGACTGTAGGAGGTGTGCAGTCGGAGCACGAGCGGTGGTTACTAAAAATAGACATTGGGAAAAACCCACATATGGCTGACGTGACGTTTAATTTTTATTTTAATTTTAAATTCAATGAAAACCTACGGAAAACTCCACATATCGCTGACGTGGCGGTTATTGAGTACGGTATCAAAGAATAAGAGAGCTAATCAATCAGGGTTCAGTACGTTAGCGGTGATTGGTGTAAAGAGCTGTGATTCGTCGGTTATAGTTTCATAAAAGTTATGCGTATGAGTTTCATAAAAATCGTGGATGATTAATGAGGTAAGGAGGATGAATGGCTCGTGTGTGGAGATGGGTAGATGCTCGCGGGGCATACCGTTGACGTTGCGGTTAGGGTATATGCTCCCGTTTCGCGGAATGCAGCGGGCTACATACCATGTTAGGAATGCGGTCGTGTTGTATTCCGTAATATGACACCGCTCTGCCGCGTTCCCGAAAGGACGCATTAAGGCGATACTAACAGCTGACTAGTGGATTTTGGTACTCGGGAAATGCGCGTTTTAAATAACCTGGCTATATGTAGTCATATTAGCGCTGTAGTTAAAGCGCTGGTTCGCCCACTGGATGTATGCAAGTCTGAACACGTTGAAAGATAAGCCCGTCATTTGCACAGTGCTATGCAGTAATTTATTCGATGCCAGCTATGATGAAAATCTGGTTTCATTATTGTTATTTTTGTCGTTTCTCTAAGAAGAGTAGACCACGTGACGTCCTGTCTGCATAAATAATAAAAACAGCTGTGTATGCATCAACGAGTTGACCTGTATGCGTACATATAACATATTTAGGGTATTGGTTATCGTATGAATCATACATAGCACGAGTAATGAGAAAGAGTACCGATTTGCCTAAGAAAATACCGCTTTTATATGTATTATGTCACCCTTAGTTACGTATGTAATGCTTTTAAGCTAAGTGTTTACCACATTTATCTGCCTGTTAACATGTTAAGTAAATGTCACTTTTATTTATATCTTACCACAGTTTAGCTACGTAATTGCCATGCTTGTCTGTGTGCTAACGCTTTTAGCATATTAAGTATCACTTTTAATTGTATGTTAACGCTATTTAGCTAAGTATATACCATATTCTATGTTAAGTTTGTTTTCGCAAAGTAAATATCACTTTTAGTTGTACGTTAACGCTTTTAAGCTAAGTAAGTACCAAATACAGCTACATGTTAATGAGTTTAGCTAAGTAAATACCGCATTTAGCTGTAGGTTAACGCTTTTAAGCTAAGAAATTACCACATTTAGCTGTATGTTAGCGATTTTACGCTAATTATTTACCATATTTACCTGCATGTTAACGGTTTGAAGCTAAGCAAATACAACTTTTAGCTAAGTAATTAGCATTTTTAGCTAAATAAGTACCATATTTAGTTGCAAGTTAACGCTTTTAAGTTAAGTAATTACCACATATGTTAAAACTGTTTAGCTAATAAATGACCACATTTAGCTGTATGTTAGCGCTTTTTACCTAAATAATTACCACATTTAGTTGTATGTTAACGCTTTTAAGCTAAGTAATTACCGCATTTAGCTGCGTGTTAACGTTTTTAGCTAAGAAATTACCATATTTAGCTGTATGTTACTGCTGTTTAACTAAGGAATTACCACATTTAGCTGTATGGTAACGCTTTTTAACTAAGTATTTATCGCATTTAGTTGCATGTTAACGCATTGAAACTAAGTATTTACCACATTCACCTGTATGCTAAGGTAATCGGGAAATGCGCGTGATAAATAACACGGTTTTCTGTAGTGATATTAGCATTGTTGTTAAAGCGTTGGTTTGCGCACTGGACGTAAGCCGGTCATTTGCACTTAAATCTATCTAAGCTAGGTTCTGTGAAGAAAAGAACAAACTCTGCGTATGATTATAATATATTTGTTATAACTAACCAAACAATGCAAAAGTACAAAACAATTAATTATGAACATAATCGTCAGAATATAGTAATATAAACAAAATCACTACAAGTATTACATAATATGATTATGAATTATTATTATAATACCACGCCTGTCGGGGCGCGCTATAGCAGAGCTATTTTAAAACACTGGGCGAGGTAAGTACATCAGTATAGACGAACGAGTGGACCGTGGACTGTGGACTCCGGTTGCCTTAGCAACGAACGGGGTGCGGCTAGCGCTGTTACGATCGATGTAACAACCTGCATCGTTGTAAGAACTGCATCTATAGTTTATGTTTGTTTTGGTACACTTGCATTGTATGACTAATCTTAGTTAATTGTGGTACACTTTAATTTGCTAACTGTATATACGAGCGTCATAACATCATGGCGTTAGCCCTGTGTCTGTAATTTTTTAAACTGTATGACATTTCTCTACCATTTTCTAAACCATGTGTCATTTTTGCTGTACCATTTTTATTGAATGTATAAAGATTGCCGCACCGGGTATCTGGTCATATGATACCCTTTTATGGTGGCGTATCGAAATTAAACCATTCACCTTGTATCTTATCAACTAGAAGTATAAGCAGTCACCCAAACAATAAATGTTGATAAGTCTGGAATTTAACCGACATCCTGTTAAAACTGACACAATTTTAAATTTTCTTACAAAGTTATGGCATGTTTGGTTAAAAATAATCAAGCAGTTATGTGAATATTTGTTGGAAAATAAAATATAAAATCGTTCTTAGGTTTCCTGCGGTATTGAAGTAATGATGCTATGACAGCAAATGTTTAACATCGCTAACCTACAATATAAACATATGAAAGTTTTTTCGTAGATATTTTTTCTACTGTACACTTTGAGCAATCTAAACAAAAATCTCAACAACACTATTGTTAAATTATCCTGGGTGTGTGTGTGTGTGTGTGTGTGTGTGCGTAAAAAAATGGATGGTAAAAAAACTACATACATATTAGTCTTCTAAATAGGCCACCCATGTGACCAAGATAAACTGGTCTGATTACAGAGGCTGGTGAGATGTACAAATGTGTAGATCTGACAAAATACGGGGTTTAAGGGGTGGCTGTTTCCAACGGGTGCTTTTTGTAACTGGTTCTACTGTATCTATGGAATCAACCTTTTAGCTACTACACACACCATTCTTGAAACCTAAATATTAGTTTATCACATGTTGTATTTGTATTTTTGCATGCTCTTCGTTGATTGCATTAAATATACACATCCTTATCAGACAATGAAATATGTTTTGCTAGATTTGGACCACCATTTGTACCACACAAAAAAAAATTAAATCCAATTCCAGGTACCTTTAACATTGTTTTTCTGTAGTGCTGTTTTAGTGGGTCTTAATATAATTGTTAATTTGCTTTTATAAGTTTTGTACATATGCGCAGATTCAGAATATATAAATATAACAAATGCTGTATACAGCCTCTTTTCGTGACCCCAGCACGTTTTAAACCTTTGGTGAACCAAGTTGTCTTGTTAGTGCTACGATACTCTAGGATGTGTTCTCAGGCTAGTGACTGGAATAGTTACTGCAGGCCTTTTTAGACACCTGGGTAACACGACTGTGAACTATCCTGTAATACCTACTGTTAAGCGAGCACTTAATTCAGAGTTAATTGCGAATTTGTCAAAGAGATTAAATTAGGCTGTAATTTTCTTGACTGGGTGTATGAAAGAAAAATAAAAAGAATGCGCAACGACTACAATGACATCAGCAACTATTTTAGTATTCGTGTTTCGTGTTTCATTGGTAGTCTCGTGAATGGAAACATTGTTGCATGCTTTTAAAATGTGTATACTCCCGCCGGTAGACACACACGATGAGACAATTGGTATTTTCTTTAACTGCGAGACATTTCGCAGTCATTTTCTTTAACTGCGTGACCTGTTATTTTCTTTTGTTGTGACATTTTTGTGTATTTTTATTTAACTGCGTGACATTTTACCAATCTTAGCTAATTCGGTTTGTCACACATGTAACGCTGTTTTATAAGTGTGTAACACATTCACTATGTAGTAACGCGTTTAGCTATTCTTCCAATGGCATACACAGCGCTGTCTCCACAGCATGTACCATCCGTTGACCTTTTTCCATTACTGGTCACCACTTCCACCATTTACCTCCGTCTGACTGTCCCTAAGAGCAACTCCATACATTGCCCCTACATTCATATGTGTCCGTAATTTGGTTAGTTAATGACATTTGATACATTGTTACTAAGTACATGATAGCTGGTATAGAAAAACGTCACTGCTCATTAATTTCAAAAGATCCAGTTTGCACAAGGGTTACTCCTGGAGCGAGATAAATACGCCAGACGAGAGTGCAGTCGTCAAGAAATCGCTTACGTAATGGGAAGTAAAAATCTAGCTGCAGGAAAAGCACATGCCTTGCAGTAGACACGGTTCCCCATGACGCAATAGCTGTCAGTGTCTGGTGCAGGCTCCAACGTCCGTTTCGCTAGGAAGGGGTCAGGGTTAGGGTAGGGTTAGAACTCGAGGGTAGCGATAGGAGGGGTTGGGTTAGGGTAGGGTTAGGTTTAGGGGTAGCGAAACGGATACGAGGGCGCCACCTAAACGCTCCATTATATTTCGAAAAGTTTGTGTTTTTACTTCAAATCATATGATATTTGACCTAATTAATGTTGCCATTTGACCTAGTTCATTTGACATAATAATAATAATAATATAATTATAATAACTTTATTGTAAAAAAATGGAAATACGTCTTACACTGAGGAGATAGCATAAAAACATACTTTAAATCACATTCAACCATGCAGTATGTACAGTAATAAAATCAAGTATGTAGACAGAGTAGATAATGAGTAATACCAAGTGTTATATACATTATAATCATTTGCCTTAATTAAGTTGAGATTTGACCTAATTAAGTTGACCGTGTATTTTACGGGAAGAACAGCTAAACGCGTTGCATAGTGAATGTGTTACATCCTTGGCAAACAGCTTTACATATGTGACAAAAACGCATACGTAGTTAAAAAAAGACACACAAAATGTCACACAGTTAAAGGAAAAGGTTGTTTTGCTAAATCGTTATTTCACCACTTCGTGCAGTCAGACGTATGTGAAGATTGGGGTGGAGGGCATTGATGGATGAAGAGTCAACGAACGGATGTGGATGGAGATGCAGGTGGCCAGTAATGGATGAATATTCTTGCAAAGGTAGACGAACGGCGGTCAATGTAGGGGGTAGTGGGAGGATGAATGAAAGGAGAGATGGGCGGTAAATAAAATGTTTGAAGATGCTACGAAGGGCAATTGTGGATGGGGTGAACTGACCAGTAATGAAAGAATATTCTGGTGCATGGGGTGACTATACAGGACTGTATACGAAGATGGTAGTGGACGGAAATGAAGATAGCGAACAGACAGGCGGACATACGTAGCTAAACGCGTTACTACATAGCTGAATGCATTGCATACTTGGTAAAAAGCGTTACATACGCAGTTAATATTGGCCTGTAATGGTTAGTGAGGTGACAATGAACACTGTAAGTGTCAGGTAGGTGACTTGTGCGCTCCCACTCGTCTTGTCTTTTTGACATTGGTCAGTCGCTGTTGATGGACTTTGACTTCTTTGACTTGTGCGCTCCCTCTCGTTTTATTTTTTTGACATTGGTCAGTCGCTATTAGTGGACTTTGGCTTGTGGGCTGCCACTCGTTTTATCTTTTTTGACATTGATCAGTCGTTGTTGATGGACTTTGGCTTGTGCGCTTCCACTCGTCTCGTCTTTTTTGATATTGGTTACACCTTCTTGCAGGCTATCTAGGGTTATTCAACCGACAAGAGGTTGGGGTTACACCTTTTTCCGTACCGTCGCCGCTAAAAAGCTGGTAGGATTGTGCAAACAGCACAGTCTCGATGCAGTCTATCTAGGGTTATAAAACCGACAAGAGGTTGGGGTTAGGCTTTTTCCGTACCGCCGCCGCCACGGAACCGTGGCGGCGGCGGTATGGAAAAAGCTAAACCCCAACCTCTTGTCGGTTGTATAACCCTAGATAGACTGCATCGAGACAGTGCTGTTTGCACAATCCTACCAGCTTTTTAGCGGCGACGGTACGGAGAAAGGTGTAACCCCAACCTCTTGTCGGTTGAATAACCCTAGATAGCCTGCAAGAAGGTGTAACCAATATCAAAAAAGACAAGACGAGTGGAAGCGCACAAGCCAAAGTCCATCAACAACGACTGATCAATGTCAAAAAAGATAAAACGAGTGGCAGCACACAAGCCAAAGTCCACTAATAGCGACTGACCAATGTCAAAAAAATAAAACGAGAGGGAGCGCACAAGTCAAAGAAGTCAAAGTCCATCAACAGCGACTGACCAATGTCAAAAAAGACAAGACGAGTGGGAGCGCACAAGTCACCTACCTGACACTTACAGTGTTCATTGTCACCTCACTAACCATTACAGGCCAATATTAACTGCGTATGTAACGCTTTTTACCAAGTATGCAATGCATTCAGCTATGTAGTAACGCGTTTAGCTACGTATGTCCGCCTGTCTGTTCGCTATCTTCATTTCCGTCCACTACCATCTTCGTATACAGTCCTGTATAGTCACCCCATGCACCAGAATATTCTTTCATTACTGGTCAGTCCACCCCATCCACAATTGCCCTTCGTAGCATCTTCAAACATTTTATTTACCGCCCATCTCTCCTTTCATTCATCCCCTCCCACTACCCCCTACATTGACCGCCGTTCGTCTACCTCTGCAAGAATATTCATCCATTACTGGCCACCTGCATCTCCATCCACATCCGTTCGTTGACTCTTCATCCATCAATGCCCTCCACCCCCAATCTTCACATACGTCTGACTGCACGAAGTGGCGAAATAACGATTTAGCAAAACAACCTTTTCCTTTAACTGTGTGACATTTTTGTGTCTTTTTTTAACTACGTATGCGTTTTTGTCACATATGTAAAGCTGTTTGCCAAGGATGTAACACATTCACTATGCAACGCGTTTAGCTGTTCTTCCCGTAAAATACACGGTCAACTTAATTAGGTCAAATCTCAACTTAATTAAGGCAAATGATTCTAATGTATATAACACTTGGTATTACTCATTATCTACTCTGTCTACATACTTGATTTTATTACTGTACATACTGCATGGTTGAATGTGATTTAAAGTATGTTTTTATGCTATCTCCTCAGTGTAAGACGTATTTCCATTTTTTTACAATAAAGTTATTATAATTATATTATTATTATTATTATGTCAAATGAACTAGGTCAAATGGCAACATTAATTAGGTCAAATATCATATGATTTGAAGTCAAAACACAAACTTTTCGAAATATAATGGAGCGTTTAGGTGGCGCCCTCGTATCCGTTTCGCTACCCCTAAACCTAACCCTACCATAACCCAACCCCTCCTATCGCTACCCTCGAGTTCTAACCCTACCCTAACCCTGACCCCTTCCTAGCGAAACGGACGTTGGAGCCTGCACCAGACACTGACAGCTATTGCGTCATGGGGAACCGTGTCTACTGCAAGGCATGTGCCTTTCCTGCAGCTAGATTTTTACTTCCCATTACGTAAGCGATTTCTTGACGACTGCACTCTCGTCCGGCGTATTTATCTCGCTCCAGGAGTAACCCTTGTGCAAACTGGATATTTTGAAATTAATGAGCAGTGACGTTTTTCTATACCAGCTATCATGTACTTAGTAACAATGTATCAAATGTCATTAACTAACCAAATTACGGACACATATGAATGTAGGGGCAATGTATGGAGTTGCTCTTAGGGACAGTCAGACGGAGGTAAATGGTGGAAGTGGTGACCAGTAATGGAAAAAAGGTCAACGGATGGTACATGCTGTGGAGACAGCGCTGTGTATGCCATTGGAAGAATAGCTAAACGCGTTACTACATAGTGAATGTGTTACACACTTATAAAACAGCGTTACATGTGTGACAAACCGAATTAGCTAAGATTGGTAAAATGTCACGCAGTTAAATAAAAATACACAAAATGTCACAACAAAAGAAAATAACAGGTCACGCAGTTAAAGAAAATGACTGCGAAATGTCTCGCAGTTAAAGAAAATACCAATTGTCTCATCGTGTGTGTCTACCGGCGGGAGTATACACATTTTAACAATGCAACAATGTTTCCATTCACGAGACTACCACTGAAACACGAATACTAAAATAGTTGCTGATGTCATTGCAGTCGTTGCGCATTCTTTGTTATTTTTCTTTCATACACCCATTCAAGAAAATTACAGCCTAATTTAATCTCTTTGACAAATTCGCAATTAACTCTGAATTAAGTGCTCGCTTAACAGTAGGTATTACAGGATAGTTCACAGTCGTGTTACCCAGGTGTCTAAAAAGGCCTGCAGTAAGTATTCCAGTCACTAGCCTGAGAACACATCCTAGAGTATCGTAGCACTAACAAGACAACTTGGTTCACCAAAGGTTTAAAACGTGCTGGGGTCAAGAAAAAGAGGCTGTATACAGCATTTGTTATATCTACATATTCTGAATCTGCGCATATGTACAAAACTTATAAAAGCAAATTAACAATTATATTAAGACCCACTAAAACAGCACTACAGAAAAACAGTGTTAAAGGTACTTGTATTGGATTTAATTTTTTTTTGTTGGTACAAATGGTGGTCCAAATCTAGCAAAACATATTTCATTGTCTGATAAGGATGTGTATATTTAATGCAATCAACGAAGAGCATGCAAAAATACAAATACAACATGTGATAAACTAATATTTAGGTTTCAAGAATGGTGTGTGTAGTAGCTAAAAGGTTGATTCCATAGATACAGTAGAACCAGTTACAAAAAAGCACCCGTTGGAAACAGCCACCCCTTAAACCCCGTGTTTTTGTCAGATCTACACATTTGTACATCTCACCAGCCTCTGTAATCAGACCAGTTTATCTTGGTCACATGGGTGGCCTATTTAGAAGACTAATATGTATGTAGTTTTTTTACCATCCATTTTTTACGCACACACACACACACACCCAGGATAATTTAACAATAGTGTTGTTGAGATTTTTGTTTAGATTGCTCAAAGTGTACAGTAGAAAAAATATCTACGAAAAAACCTTTCATATGTTTATATTGTAGGTTAGCGATGTTAAACATTTGCTGTCATAGCATCATTACTTCAATACCGCAGGAAACCTAAGAACGATTTTATTTTCCAACAAATATTCACATAACTGCTTGATTATTTTTAACCAAACATGCCATAACTTAGTAAGAAAATTTAAAATTGTGTCAGTTTTAACAGGATGTCGGTTAAATTCCAGACTTGTCAACATTTATTGTTTGGGTGACTGCTTTTATAGTTCTAGTTGATAAGATACAAGGTGAATGGTTTAATTTCGATACGCCACCATAAAAGGGTATCATATGACCAGATACCCGGTGCGGCAATCTTTTATACATTCAATAAAATTGGTACAGCAAAAATGACACATGGTTTAGAAAATGGTAGAGAAATGTCATACAGTTTAAAAAATTACAGACACAGGGCTAACGCCATGATGTTATGACGCTCGTATATACAGTTAGCAAATTAAAGTGTATCACAATTAACTAAGATTAGTCGTACAATGCAAGTGTACCAAAACAAACATAAACTATAGATGCAGTTCTTACAACGATGCAGGTTGTTACATCGATCGTAACAGCGCTAGCCGCACCCCGTTCGTTGCTAAGGCAACCGGAGTCCACAGTCCACGGTCCACTCGTTCGTCTATACTGATGTACTTACCTCGCCCAGTGTTTTAAAATAGCTATCTGCTATAGCGCGCCCCGACAGGCGTGGTATTACAATAATAATTCATAATCATATTATGTAATACTAGTAGTGATTTTGTTTATATTACTATATTCTGACGGTTATGTTCATAATTAATTGTTTTGTACTTCTTGCATTGTTTGGTTAGTTATAACAAATATATTATAATCATACGCAGAGTTTGTTCTTTTCTTCACAGAACCTAGCTTAGATAGATTGAAGTGCAAATGACCGGCTTATCGTTAAACTTGTTCAGACTTGCATACGTCCAGTGCGCAAACCAACGCTTTAACAGTAATGCTAATATCACTACAGAAAACCGTGTTATTTATCACGCGCATTTCCCGAGTACCTTAGCATACAGGTGAATGTGGTAAATACTTAGTTTCAATGCGTTAACATGCAACTAAATGCGATAAATACTTAGCTAAAAAGCATTACCATACAGCTAAATGTGGTAATTCCTTAGTTAAACAGCAGTAACATACAGCTAAATATGGTAATTTCTTAGCTAAAAAACTTTAACACGCAGCTAAATGCGGTAATTAATTAGCTTAAAAGCGTTAACATACAACTAAATGTGGTAATTATTTAGGTAAAAAGCGCTAACATACAGCTAAATGTGGTCATTTATTAGCTAAACAGTTTTAACATATGTGGTAATTACTTAACTTAAAAGCGTTAACTTGCAACTAAATATGGTACTTATTTAGCTAAAAATGCTAATTACATATTTGCTTAGCTTAAAACCGTTAACATGCAGGTAAATATGGTAAATAATTAGCGTAAAATCGCTAACATACAGCTAAATGTGGTAATTTCTTAGCTTAAAAGCGTTAACCTACAGCTAAATGCGGTATTTACTTAGCTAAACTCATTAACATGTAGCTGTATTTGGTATTTACTTAGCTTAAAAGCGTTAACGTACAACTAAAAGTGATATTTACTTTGCGAAAACAAACTTAACATAGAATGTGGTATATACTTAGCTAAATAGCGTTAACTTACAATTAAAAGTGATACTTAATATGCTAAAAGCGTTAGCACACAGACAAGCGTGGCAATTACGTAGCTAAACTGTGGTAAGATACAAATAAAAGTGACATTTACTTAACATGTTAACAGGTAGATAAATGTGGTAAACACTTAGCTTAAAAGCATTACATACGTAACTAAGGGTGACATAATACATATAAAAGCGGTATTTTCTTAGACAAATCGGTACTCTTTCTCATTACTCGTGCTATGTATGATTCATACGATAACCAATACCCTAAATATGTTAGATGTACGCATACAGGTCAACTCGTTGATGCATACACAGCTGTTTTTATTATTTATGCAGACAGGACGTCACGTGGTCTACTCTTCTTAGAGAAACGACAAAAATAACAATAATGAAACCCGATTTTCATCATAGCTGGCATCGAATAAATTACTGCATAGCATTGTGCAAATGATGGGCTTATCTTTCAACGTGTTCAGACTTGCATACATCCAGTGGGCGAACCAGCGCTTTAACTACAGCGCTAATATGACTACATATAGCCAGGTTATTTAAAACGCGCATTTCCCGAGTACCAAAATCCACTAGTCAGCTGTTAGTATCGCCTTAATGCGTCCTTTCGGGAACGCGGCAGAGCGGTGTCATATTACGGAATACAACACGACCGCATTCCTAACATGGTATGTAGCCCGCTGCATTCCGCGAAACGGGAGCATATACCCTAACCGCAACGTCAACGGTATGCCCCGCGAGCATCTACCCATCTCCCACCAGATGGACACACGAGCCATTCATCCTCCTTACCTCATTAATCATCCACGATTTTTATGAAACTCATACGCATAACTTTTATGAAACTATAACCGACGAATCACAGCTCTTTACACCATTCACCGCTAACGTACTGAACCCTGATTGATTAGCTCTCTTATTCTTTGATACCGTACTCAATAACCGCCACGTCAGCGATATGTGGAGTTTTCCCTAGGTTTTCATTGAATTTAAAATAAAAATAAAAATAAAAATTAAAATTTAAATTGAAAAAAATAAAAATTAAAATATGTATATTTTTAGAAAATTAAAATTAACCAATGTCTATTTTTAGCTACCATCTATTTTTAGCTACCACCAAAAATCGACCAAAATTGCCGCCACAATTGCTTATTGAAAACCACCTACATACTACTTATATAATTTATAAGTGTCGTACTATGTTACATAGATTGTTAGATATTAGGTACCGCTTAACATATATTTAATCTTGCAAAAAATGTTTGTGTGAAAGTGTTCGTTTACTAGGAATTCCTCCACCCTTTTCTCAATTCTAATTTTTTTTAATGAAAACACGTGCGTCTATATATATATATATATATATATATATATATATATATATATATATATATATATATATATATATATATATATATATATATATATATATATATATATATATATATATATATGGTATATGAACATATGGTATGTGAATACTAAAACTATTAAAACTGAAGCGCCAGTATGAAAAATAGTACTCTCGACAGATGTTTTATTATTTATATCCAATTTAATTGTTATGGGTTGCTTAAATGAACAGGTAGTATTTGAATGACTCTGCTTTGCAGGCTTGCTATAAACTAATGTAATAGTCAATATTACCTAACTCAACTTATGGTAAATGCGTCGTTATACTTATTAGAGTAACGACGACCGAAGAACGTTATTTATATAATTACTGTTTACCGGCAATCGAATGACACTGGTCATGCCAATGGGTCTCTATGTTTTTATATATCATTTGCTGAGTTGGACGTGTTCCTGTGGTGAATTATAATATGTTGGCTTGGCACTCAGAAACCCGCAGACCAGACCCAGGACTGTCTGGTAACGTGGCCACATCACAGGGTTCAGCCTACTGTTATATACGTTTCCCATTGGTGACCATGTTAACGTTTTGCACGATTATAAGAAAACGAGACCATCAAAAATTCTTAATCTTTTTAACTGCCGTTGTCATCATCTTATTGCTGTGCTGGTCGGGTTTAGTCAAAATCACATATTTGTAATTCTTTTAAAATGCTTGAACGTGCCATACCTGTATATGTTTACCAATTTCTGCATAACTTACTACACACACGCGCCTTGTGGCGAAAAAATTGCCAAAAATCCTTCCGCCTATTGAAATCATCTAAAAATCCACAGTTACACTGCTGGAATGTTCTACCAGCAAACTTGCCAATGTGTCTGCTCAAATGCACTTATGTCAGATGATGATTTTTTTTAATTACACATACTGTGCCCTAGATTCGGAAGGAAGTATAACTGAGGCATGATCCCATGAACCCATGATCCCCACACGAGTACTGACCATGTAGCTGACCCAGGTCCATGTCCGGTCACCTGAGCATCCGGGTATCGCTGTCTGTCTTCAGGGCGTCACAGCTGGCCCCAGAGAGATACGGCCGGGCTGTCCCAATTATTGCCAATTCATAATAAATATGATACATTAAACGTTATATAACCCATTGTGTTTCCAGTCATAAACGACAGCAGTGCCGGATTTAGAACAGATCAGACGCTCATGCAGGGGTCTTCACAAAATTATTTTTATGGGGACAACACCTTTTTTGGGTCATGGCTAACTGGCTTTGGGGTAAAAACAATTACATGATTTCTATGTGATAGCGTGACAACTTAAAAGATTTTTAGATGCCTAACTTACTCGTGTGTATTGTCTTACACTAGCACATAACCCAAAGGTTTAGTATTAAGCGGGATACCACCATTTCCGGCTTTTTAATTAATCAAACCTTGTCCGACAAGGTGGCGTATTGTCTCCATATTTATTTCTAGTATATGTGGATGTTATTGCGCCTTTTTCCTGTGGTCTTCAGGCTTTGCTGAATATATGTTGTAACTTTGGTTTTAAAAAGATATCATGTATAATCCTATAATATTGATATGTATGGTTGTCAACTTACATGGCTTTCATAAAATCATGTTCAGATGTTTACATGAACAATAGCAAACCTGAATATGTTAAGAAGGCCAGATATGTATAGTGTAATTATTTATAATGATGTAGATATGGTAATCTGTGTAGCTTTCATGCCAGGTCTAAGAGCATCATTAGAACACGTTACAACTGTATTTTTGGCGTAAAACTGCATCTATTCCATGCTTATCTTTGTACAATATATTGTTCCAAGCTCTGGGTAAATGTTAACAAAGGAGACTGATTTGAAAATTTAAGTTGCCTATAAAAACATGGATCGGCGGATTTGAGGACACAACAGATGTTGCCAGTTGTATGATTGTTAGCAATTCAATCAAAAACTTTGACGCCCTATTGTGCAATAAATGTTATGATTTTAGAAAACAGGGTTAACATTGAAAATTATTTTATAAAATGTTTGATCAATTTTATTGATATTGTTAATGGACCCACGTGGTCTAGATGGGAAAGATCAGTTTATTGTGTACAATGGTGAGTTTATATTCCACATGTATTCCAAGTATGTATATATATTATTATTATTATTATTTATTTATTATTAAAATTATTAATATTTTAATGTGTTTATATTTTTGCTTATGTAAATTTTTTTTACACATAACAAACCTAATTTATATTTTTTACATAATTATATTTGACGAAGATGTAGCTATGTCAGATATTTCAGGGTAAGCGATTAGACAGAACATTGGGAAAATAATACGAAAGTGACTCCCTCTAGCGAATATTTTACATTTCTTCAATAGGTATTGTGGCACTCCCCAACGCTCACCATATCTCAAGTCTCAAGTAGTTATACTCCAAACAGCCCAATCTTGAGCTAACGCAGGAGTTTGGACCAACGGCTTTTAGTGTCTCTTCCGAAAGACACGGGCAAAGTGGGGTGAACGAAATTGCCCAAGCTTCGAAACGGCGGAGGTGGAATCGAACCACCGTCCTCTCAATCGACAGGCGGGTGCTCTAACCATTAGACCACCGCTCCCCACATATCGTACATATCACAACAACTTACATAATACAAAATGGACGGCTGATGAAGTCGTATGAACGATTGGTTGGCAAGGCAACGCCAATGTTGTATACGACTTGTTACGACATTGCAACTGTGCTCTTGAGTAACATAACATAGTTTTAAAGAACGGCTTTATTTCAATACGATTACTATCCATAATTGAAATTGAAATATTTTCACAACAAATAGGAATTTACCAGATGAAATAAAGACGTGCAGAATTATCTGCACGTCAAATGGAAGTTGTGGCAGGGGATGAATGTAATTATATATATATATATATATATATATATATATATATATATATATATATATATATATATATATATATATATATATATTATATATATATATATATATATATATATATATATATATATATATATATATATAATTACGTGTGTGTGTGTGTGTGTGTGTGTGTGTGTGTGTGTGTGTGTGTGTGTGTGTGTGTGTGTGTGTGTGTGTGTGTGTGTGTGTGTGTGTGTGTGTGTGTGTGTGTGTGTGTGTGTGTGTGTGTGTGTGTGTGTGTGTGTGTGTGTGTGTGTGTGTGTGTGTGTGTGTGTGTGTGTGTGTGTGTGTGTGTGTGTGTTTGAGTGTGTGCTTGTGCTTGTGTTTGTGTTTGTGTGTGTGTGCATTACAAGTTCCAAAACAATCAACACATACCACCACTACTAATTAGCATTATCAAAATACCGAGAGCTACAAATAACTCAGTAATACTTATTTATAGATCTCTCGACTAGACCTGAGTACGGCAAGCAATCCCGCCTTGCGAATAACATATAGTCTCTGGTTGGTCTAGCAGTACACTGACGACGTGTGTGGAATGTAAGCGATGATTCACCGCGACCACGCGCACATACGTCAGCCTTTCTCGTACACAGGCGAAGCGGGTGGAACGTTCGAGAACGCCTAGTTACATCACGGCCACGGCTTTATATAGCGTTACATTTGCCACCGCTGTCAGTGAGCAACGCGGATTGCGAGTAGGGAGTAGAGTTCGAGAAGAAGACAAGGATTCGACTACAACATTACGCGAGACACAGGTAGCGTAAAAGTGTGTGAATGATTATTCAGAAATTGGATTATTAGCCTACGATTCGAGGCTTCGATGCGGGACGACACATGTGGCGTTCTATTTACAGAAGGGTTAACATTGGCCGGCTGGTATTGCTTCACTCTCTTAACGTTGCCAATAGTTCCGATGTAGGCCTAGGCCCATTATATACGTTGTTCTTTACCGTAACATTTGCCACGGATACAGGGGGGTCTAAGACCTCCCTCCATGGGCTAGTGGGGGTCTTGAGACCCAAAAGATCCTCCTGGATCCGCTGCTAATTTATGTAATGCCTTCGAATGCAATATTGACAAATTTAACCCACCAAGATAGTCGATTGTATGCGTCAGGTAGCGTCCCCAGTTAATATAGCCAGCCTGTCATAATGTTATGATATACAATATTCAGTCGATTGATAATTCATTCACAACGTCGATCTGTTTTCAGGCTAAAAATGGCAAAAGCTCCAGCAATCGGTATTGACCTTGGCACCACATACTCGTGTGTGGGCGTCTTCCAACATGGCAAGGTTGAAATCATCGCCAACGACCAGGGCAACCGTACGACGCCTAGTTATGTGGCCTTCACAGACTCTGAGCGCCTCATTGGAGACGCAGCCAAGAACCAAGTTGCCATGAATCCCACCAACACAGTGTTTGATGCAAAGCGTCTGATTGGGCGGCGCTTTGACGAACAAGCCGTCCAGTCGGATATGAAGCACTGGCCTTTCCAAGTCGTCAGTGAGAACAGCAAGCCGAAGATGCGTGTTGAATACAAGGGTGAGAAGAAGTTGTTCTTCCCGGAAGAAATCTCGTCTATGGTCCTGAACAAGATGAAGGAAACTGCAGAAGCTTACCTTGGCATGGTAAGTGTGTCTTAAAGCATGTTGTGATTTTCTTTAACTCCGACATCATACAACGCACATCATGATGACATACGATAATTATCATAACATGATGAAATACGCCAGATATATTTATTTTCTGTGGATATACTTCTTCAATGGCTGAAATTAAAACATTGCTATTATTATTGTTTTAACATTTAAGCAGTTTGAAGTGACAATGTAATTCAAAGTTTCTTGATGTTAGTTATTAGCAATGCCAATAATTGTAATGCAGTAGAAATTGTTCATATTGCATGATATCCATAACAAAGAATACCTTATTTGAGAAGAGCATCAATGATATTTGTATATTTGTGTATGTTGTATATATATGTATATATATATTTCAGACTGTGACCGACGCGGTAGTGACGGTGCCTGCCTACTTCAACGACTCCCAGCGCCAGGCGACCAAGGACGCCGGCACCATCTCAGGCCTCAACGTTCTACGAATCATCAACGAGCCGACGGCCGCAGCCATAGCGTACGGCCTGGACAAAAAGATCGGTGGTGAGCGCAACGTGCTCATCTTTGACTTGGGTGGCGGCACATTCGATGTCTCCATCCTCACAATTGAGGACGGCATCTTTGAAGTGAAGTCAACGGCTGGTGACACTCACCTGGGAGGTGAGGATTTCGACTCGCGTCTCGTCAACCACTTCGTGCAGGAGTTCAAGCGAAAGAACAAGAAGGACATAACAGACAATAAGCGAGCCGTGCGACGTCTGCGGACGGCGTGCGAACGTGCAAAACGCACGCTGTCGAGCAGCACACAGGCGAGCATCGAGATTGACTCGCTGTACGAAGGCGTCGACTTCTACACGACGATCACCCGTGCCCGATTCGAGGAGCTCAACGCCGACTTGTTCCGTGGCACCTTGGAGCCGGTGGAAAAGGCCCTGAGAGATTCCAAGCTGGACAAAGCCAGCATCAACGAGATCGTGCTGGTCGGTGGGTCGACCCGCATCCCCAAGATCCAGAAACTCCTGCAAGACTTCTTCAATGGCAAGGAGCTGAACAAGTCCATCAACCCCGACGAGGCCGTAGCATATGGAGCTGCTGTGCAGGCGGCCATTCTGCACGGGGACAAGTCGGAGGCCGTGCAGGACCTGCTGCTGCTCGATGTCACGCCGCTGTCCCTCGGCATAGAGACGGCCGGCGGGGTGATGACAAGTCTCATCAAACGCAACACGACCATCCCTACGAAGCAGACGCAGACGTTCACGACCTACTCCGACAACCAGCCCGGTGTCCTCATCCAGGTGTACGAGGGAGAGCGTGCCATGACCAAGGACAACAACCTGCTCGGCAAGTTTGAGCTGACCAACATCCCGCCGGCGCCGCGCGGGGTGCCGCAGATCGAGGTCACCTTTGACATTGACGCCAACGGCATCCTGAACGTATCGGCGACTGACAAGAGCACAGGACGCGAGAACAAGATCACCATCACCAACGACAAAGGTAGGTAACTTGTGGTCCGGATTAAACATCCAGTTGTGATGATGAATACCTTTATGATTTACACCTACACGATGGTTGCCTTCACTGGCCCGAATTATCATCGAAGTAGTTTCAATACTTGTCAAATGATTTCTTGCTTCTGATCATTTACTTTCAGGTGGATTACAAATTGCTGCAACGTACACATTTATTTTTGCAGGCAAATGTAATTGGAGGTTTTGTCGTATATTTTGTTTTCCCTTTCCTTCCGTCATAAAATATATTTGTGGATAATTACCTAATATTAAATGATTTTGTTTGTTTGGTGTTTAAATGTATTCCAACTTTCCATAGTAATTATCTTGCGCAATTTAATAATATGAATAATACAGAGCCACATCCAATACAGTTAACAGCGTTTTACAGGTAATGTGACCAGCCGATGTATCGATGACTCTGGTGTGCGTTGGTTACAGGTCGCCTGAGCAAGGCCGACATCGAACGCATGGTGCAGGACGCCGAGAAGTACAAGAACGACGACGAACAACAACGCGATCGTATTCAGGCGAAGAACGCGCTCGAGAGCTACGCCTACAACATGAAGTCGACGGCGGAGGACGACAAGTTGAAGGAGAAACTGAGCGAGGAAGATCGCAAGAAGATTACTGACAAGTGCAACGAGGTCATCTCGTGGCTCGACCACAATCAGGTGAGGCGTCCACTCTGAAGAAATCCTTGCAATTGGATTATGGCTATTCTGGCCAAATATGCCCCAATCTGCTTGCAATAATGCAGAAAATTACCATTCTTACAGTTGTGTAAATTGTTTGCACTAATTAGCATGTTGTTACCCTGAGCCTACTGAGATAATTAAATGGGAGCATCCCCTATTGGACGCTGTGTCCTAGCATATGTTCGGTGCAATCAAATGCCACTACCAGGGAACTAATATTCTTATTTTGGTTCTGTATGTACGTTCTTGTTAATATTAAAGAGTGTAATAATGATGTATGTTTGTTATGTTGTGTGACTAAAATGTTTGTTATTTTGTGACTAAATTGTTTGTTCTTTGTTTACAGACGGCCGAGAAAGACGAGTTTGAACATCAACAGAAAGAACTGGAGAAAGTCTGCTCGCCAATCATCACCAACTTGTACCAGTCTACGGGTGGTATGCCGGGTGGCATGCCGGGTGGTATGCCCGGTGGTATGCCGGGTGGTATGCCGGGTGGTGCTGCACCAGGCCGTGGGTCCGGTGATGGACCTACCATCGAGGAGGTCGACTGAGCGAGCTTGCTTCTCTATATGTGACTGCAGATCATGAGTAATAGATTTGTCATGAGAAATGGACAGATAGTGATTTACTGTACGATGGACAGATCAAATGTGATAGTTTCTTTTGTACTGCTTTTGTGTGTTATGCCATTGTATTCTTTTTTACAATGCTGAAAACCGCACACACACACACACACGCACGCACGCACGCACGCACGCACGCACGCACGCACGCACGCACACACACACACACACACACACACACACACACACACACACACACACACACACACACACACACACACACACACACACACACACACACACACACACACACACGCACACACGCACGCACGCACGCACGCACGCACGCACGCACGCACGCACGCACGCACACACACACACATACTCAAATGCATTATACTAAAATGTTTGTATTATAATTTAATATAGTGTACATTAAATGAATGTCGGCTGTCTCTGGAAGATTGTATGTTGATGTGGTGCTGAATGTTGTGAATAAAACAATGTCATACACAATGTCAATATAAAACATCTTCGTGCCTCCTCAATTTGATTATTTTTTCGTCTCATTTCAAATTAATTTTGCGAAAATTCAAACATACCTAGTATCCTCTATATGTTAACTCGTTTGTGCAACATCGTATGTAGTTAGTTTTGTGAAATCGTCAGACAAACTATTAAATTACGTTATTTAATTATGCTTGAAGTAAAAATGGAAACGCTGAAAACTCCTTAAAATGTCCTAACTTTGTCATGTGATCGGCGAGAGGATTGAAGTTACGCCCATGATCAGCCTTGACCCCATAAAGTGATTACAGGTTTGGATATCCACTATTTTGAGTCTTACTATATATAACGACTAAAGTAAATTATTTCGGTAATTTAAATAAAAAATACGCACTTTTTAATTAATCCGACTGCTGATATTAGTTAAGCTATTCATACACTACATATTAGGACATCAACGAACCGTATTCGCAATAGGCTAAATCAGTTGAGGATGCAATGTTAATATTGGTGAGGGAAGAAATGTATTTAATATAAATTTGACGAGGAAATTATTAATACAATCGATTATATTTATTTGTTAAAATCACGACTGCAACGAAAGGTAACCAGAATATCGGTGGAGTTCATATTCAGGCCTATCACATTTCAATAAAAGTCAAGGCAAACGTTACCTCAGGGAGTAGAGTCACCGGTTGTTCTTCATATCCAGTCAATGTATTAAAATTGGTTGAGTCGTTTACTTGTAACTGCATGAGGGGTTGTGGCTTGAAGTGGGAAGTTAGTCCTAAACATTGGTGGGAGGTGTACTCTCTAAATTGGAGGGCAGTTGACCCCGAAGTCAGATGGGAAGTTGGCCACAAAAACAGGTGGAGGATTTCCGTTCCTAGCCTGATTGTGGAGTCGTTCCACTAGTTCACTACGAAATGATCCTGGTTTTCAACGAAAACGGCCATTCACATACACAATTGATAATAAAATATATTATGTTCTTCGCACCCTTGTTTGTGCGCAAGGCCACTTGTTCTGCCGCCTAGATGACAATACTGACATTAAATGTTTACACGTGCGTAGACATAACGTTGGGGAAAACAATGCGAAAGTGACTCCCACTAGCGAACACTTAGTATATCAAATTACGTTGTGGCAGGTTGATAATCATGATAATTTTTTAACGAATGCATGGAAATTGGTATACTATTTTTAACGTCATAGAGGGCGCAACAAGTAGCGCATTGCTATAACTGTGAAATAGATTACTAACTTGTGTAGTTGTGGCTAATCAGTACATTAGAAACAGGGTATAAAAACTATATTTAAATTATAAACAAATTAGTCAATATATAATTTATAAAGAGACGGTTAAACTCGGCATAGTAAATGTATACTTAATAATAGTTAAGACATCATTGAAAATATTGCGTAACTAATCCCAGAACAGAGATTTCAGTCATGAAAAATGCTAAAAACGAATGTGATTTGACAACAATTGAGACCAGGACACTAAGAGGAAATCAAACAGATGTTTTTAAAATATGCTATGGTTACGATGAAACTGGTAAAAACATTTTCATCAAACGTATATTGATTGTGTAAATGTAGTAGTGTGAATGTTTAAAACATAATTGAAAATCCACTAACACATATTTTTTTGGAAATCATTTGAAACGGGTATACAACCAGTTTAACATTGCAAAAGTTATCCCTATACTCAAAAAGGAAAATGTCTAACATTTTGTAATTACAGGCAAATTTCTGTTTACCTTTTTTCGAAACTAAAAGAGCGTCTAATGTGCAATCGGGTTGATAATGTTCTTACTTATTGCAATATAATAACTGATAACCAGTATGGATTTATTTAAAAAATATGCAACATACAAAGTTCTAATCAATTTAATAAATATAATATCAACAAACATTGATAAAAGGAATTATAATATAATGCTCTCCAAAGTATTTGACACCATCGACCAAAATATATAACTTAACAAAACTGTTATGGAATACACGGGGTTAATATACAGTGGTTAGAAAAGTATCTAGACAACAGAAATCAGTTTGTGTCTTATAATCAAACTGACTGTGCACAAATAACAATAACATGTTGAGTTCCTCAAGGATCAATAATTGGCCCACTTCTTTTTATCTTATACATAAATGACATTGTTAAAGCATCAAATATATTAAACTTCATTTAATTTGCAGATTACACAAATATGTTTCACGCACATAAAACATGTAATATGCTTATTGAAGAAGACAATGTAGAACTTAACAAGTCATCGGCATGGCTTATTGAAGAAGACAATGTAGAACTTAACAAGTCATCGGCATGGCTTATTGAAGAAGACAATGTAGAACTTAACAAGTCATCGGCATGGCTTATTGAAGAAGACAATGTAGAACTTAACAAGTCATCGGCATGGCTTATTGAAGAAGACAATGTAGAACTTAACAAGTCATCGGCATGGCTTATTGAAGAAGACAATGTAGAACTTAACAAGTCATCGGCATGGCTTATTGAAGAAGACAATGTAGAACTTAACAAGTCATCGGCATGGCTTATTGAAGAAGACAATGTAGAACTTAACAAGTCATCGGCATGGCTTATTGAAGAAGACAATGTAGAACTTAACAAGTCATCGGCATGGCTTATTGAAGAAGACAATGTAGAACTTAACAAGTCATCGGCATGGCTTCATTCTAATAAACTATCATTTAACATGCAAAAAACAATTTTATAATTTTTACTCCTGAAAAAGATACAACAAACAGGTTGTTGTACCTAAAATAAATGGAATTACTAGAAATCGTGTCAAATCAACTACATTTTTAGGCATCTACATAGAACTTCTAAAAAGGTCACTGCATATTGACAATGTATAGTATAAAATTGCACCCATTCTAGGCGTGCTTTATAAATTACAGCAATGTTTGCCAGTCTATATGTTGAAAACATTGTGACATTGCTCACTATTGCGTCCACATTTACAGTAATATGCCCTAATTTGGCAAATATATATCTTTCAAGGATAAACGAACTCAATGTTTTGAAAAAGAAAGCGATCCGAACAGTTACCAAATTTGATCACATGGCATACACAGATTCGATAGAAACAAGTTGTAGAAATTAAACGACAACAACTTAGTGTCAGTATGTACAAATTCAGCAACCATATGCTCCCAGCCAATATGTTAACTCTTTTTTTGCATAAACAGTAACGTACATAGCCACAACGCTAGGAAATATATTGATTACTATATTTCTCAGATCAGGTCAAATATATTGATTATTATATTCCTCAGATCAGGACAAATATAAATATATTCTCAGTCACTTACATGGGTTCACTATTTTGGAAATCGCTATCCTCTGAAATAAAACTATCGATCTCAGAACATAGTTTTAAACATAACAGTACTGAACTATTGTTTTCATTAATCTATGAATGTTACTTGTGTCGGTATTATCTGCACAACACAGGTTATTATGTATGCTTAACTGTTATAATATAATGTAGAAATCTCAACCTATTTGGGTAATTATCTTGAAGAATTTTGTTGTTGTTGCAATTTACGTTAATTCGTACTATATGTATATATGTTTATGTCTGCAATAATAGGTTAATTATATGTAAGTCAAAATAGTAGTCTTAGTAATTTATTTGATTATCTACTGATTACTACAGGTGGTGCCGCTTCAAGTTCTTGCGGGTTTATAGGGATCAACTGAGTTGCAGTTTGTTACATTTCTTTTCTACCAA
The DNA here is from genome assembly GCA_033239005.1 of Lamellibrachia satsuma. Lineage (NCBI taxonomy): Eukaryota > Metazoa > Annelida > Polychaeta > Sabellida > Siboglinidae > Lamellibrachia > Lamellibrachia satsuma. The sequence goes on along the minus strand of BSQZ01000043.1, from coordinate 371,790 downwards.
AAATAATTATGTATCACTGCAACCGAATAAACAGTTTTATTATTATTATTATTATCAATACACATTATTAATATTATTATTATTATACAATGCATGTCCGTGAAATACCTCAAAAAGAGTGTCACACGCCATTATTTTGTATTTTCTAAGCGAGGAAACGGGCAGTTTTGTTGACAGGAGGATATTTAAATGCGCTCACATTTACGTGTCTCACAAAACGCTATTATCTTGTTTAAACTGCATTATTGTTATAACTCTTTTAAATTTCACTAAAGGTATGTTTTATTTTGGATCTCTTAAATCTTATTTAAATGGCAGTCAGCACACGATCCGGGCCACACTCCGCCACACTCCGCCACACTCGGCCACACTCCCCCACACTCCACCACACTCGCGTGCGTGCGTGCGCGCGCGTGTGTGTATGTGCATATGTGCGTGCATGCGTGCGTGAGCGTGTATGTGTGTTACTTTGGTCTTGAAATCGAAAACATGTTAATAATATGCAATTGTTCTCCTTCAATTCCCTGTATACAGAAATCTAGTCTGAAAATGTGTTACAAATTAAAACCCTCAACTGATTCAACCCTTCTCGAATTAAGTTACTTGTATTCAATTTGTAATGTGTAAATATTGTTGTAATGCACGCAGTGAGTTAACTAGAGTTGCGTAGTTGAATCATCGAATGAATTGATTTTGATCTTAACTTGTGAAAGAGCTAGCATATCGTAGTCGCCATTACAGAAAGGTTCATTCACAAATTGTACAAATGCATATTATGTTAGTTTCAGTGGACATTTTCACTGAGTGTGTAAATCAGTTATGAGTTAATCCAGTAAGTTTTGGTGTTTGTTTAGTATTCTTTTATGAGTTATGACGTAGTTATACAGAGGAAATAAAATAATAAATATTTTAATAATAAATAATAGTAGTAATGTTAAACATTACATTAAATACCATACACTACACACCATACATTTCTATATTTCAGCTGGCATATTATTTTTGCAGATACAGCAGTTTTTAGTATTACATTTTCTCCATGACAATTTTTGTAAGATAATTTTCTTGAAGTAATTGTGGTATTACATGTCTGGTGTTGTGGCGGCAATAGATTGTATTAGTTTGTTTAATTTGTATGTCACAGTCACAGTTTTGGGGGAGGTTATTTATTGTATCGGTAAACCGTTCGGGGGCCCTTCGTTGTCTTTTTGGCCTGGGCGCCACATTTTCATCAGCAATGAACATGTCTTTAAAATAAAATATTCTGGAACGGTTAAATTTTTATATATGTAAAAAACTTCATGGATGACAGTTTAAAGAGGTCGTCTGCTTTTAATAGTTCAAGTTCTTTAAGTAGAGGTGTACTATGTGAAAGATATTTACTGTTTGAGGTAGAGCCAATCGCTTGTTTTTGCAATTTATTTATCCTTGTTTCAATTTTGCAGCCCCATGTTAGTATACAATACATTAGGTGCGACATATATAGCGAAGAGTATATTATCTTTAGGATGTAACATAGTGTTTTAATCTAGAGAGAATTCCACATATCCTTGATAATTTGTTGGCTATAAATATTTGGTGAGGAGACTATGTTAAGTTGGAGTCTATTATGACTCCAAGAAATGTTAATTGTGTCACCCGTTCAATTGGCATATTATTGATCGGTTGTAAAGGTACTTAGTGTGCTCACCAGGGTGGTATCATCTGCATACGTTATTGGAAAAAAGCGTGGCGAATGTTGGGAATCTGTCGGAGTATAGTGGAGTGTGTCAAGTGTGGCGGAGTGAGTGGGGGTGTGGCAGAGTGAGTCGGGGTGTGGTGGAGTGTGGCGGAGTGTGTCAAGTGTGGCGGAGTGAGTCGGGGTGTGGCAGAGTGAGTCGGGGTGTGGTGGAGTGTGGCGGAGTGTGTCAAGTGTGGCGGAGTGAGTCGGGGTGTGGCAGAGTGAGTCGGGGTGTGGTGGAGTGTGGCGGAGTGTGTCAAGTGTGGCGGAGTGAGTCGGGGTGTGGCAAAGTGAGTCGGGGTGTGGTGGAGTGAGTCGGGGTGTGGTGGAGTGTGGCGGAGTGTGGCGGAGGGTGACGAATTGTGGCGAGTGTTGCTAGCGCGGCGGAATGTGGCGGAATGTGGCGGAATGTGGCGGAATGTGGCATTGTTGCCCGGATGGTGTACTGACTACCATTTAAATAAGATCTAAGATATCCAAAATAAAACATACCGTTAGTGAAATTTAAAATTAATTATTGTTTCTAGGGATGATTTCATGTTGCTGAAGTCTGTGTAGTAGATAGTTTTTAAACCATTCTAATTCAGTGTTTCTTATGCCATAATGTTCAAGTTTGTTCATAAGAATTGTATAATCAAATATACCTATAGACAGATCTACAAATACTGCTAAAGTTAAACCTTTGTTGTCAAAATTCAGATATGGCCAGTTCAGTAGAATATTCAGCTCTGAAGCCATACTGATTTGGGTGTCGAAGTTTATTAACAGTGAGTTAGTGGAATGTTTGAGTATAAATATTTTTTTTATGCATGGTGATTTTTTATATGCATGGTAAAAGTGTTATTGGTCTGTACTATTTGAAGATGGGAATAACTTTATTTTTTTATTGAGTAGAGATTGGTTAATTATAGTGGTAAGGGGTTTTGCAATGACATTAACAGAAGCTTTTAATAGGATTGAAGAATTTTTTTCATTTCCCGTACTGGTTTTTGACTTTAAGTTTATTTTATTTTTTATGTAATTTTCTTCAATATGTGTAAATTGGAACAAAGTCTCACGTTTTCTGTTTTCTGTTAAGTATGATTTGGACCCGGGTTTCCGTTAGTATTAATTTTTTTGCAAGTTGTTTTCAAATATTTATGAAAAAGTTGTTGAATTGTGTTGATATTTCTTTTTTATCTGTTATTTTGGCTTCATTGTTTGCATTAAATTATGTTGGAAATTGTTTCTGCATTTTTTATTTATTGATAACATCAGCTATGATTTCCCATGTTTTCTTGATGTCAATTCCTGTATTTACTGAATTGTAGATTTTAATAAGCAGCCTTTGCATCTTGTTTTAATTTTCTTACTTCTTTTGTTTTATTTTCCAGCTCAGCTGATTTTATTTTGTTTATATCAGAATTTGGATTTGTTGTGTGTACTTCAAAGTATAACTTGCTTTTTAATGTTATTAATGATATCGTAAGTCATATATTTACATTTCTTGTGTTTATATTGATCAAACTTTACTTTTTTAGTGGGAAGTGATTGTTCATTACCTCTTCTAGTTTGGTGGACAATTTCTTATCATACTGATCTGCAGTTAGACTGTGATCAAATACTTGAGGCCAGTTTGTATCTCCTAGTACTTCAATGAAGCCAGCTATATTTCTTCCTGTGCATGATATCATGTTAATGTTTTCTGTTAAGCATATATTTTATTGCTATTATAATTAAATGCAACACATATTGCCATGTGATCTGAAATTGTTGTGGCTAATATGCAACTGTCTGCGTTAGTAAGAGGGTTTGGTGATTTGCAGTATATTTTGTCAATTAGTGTTGCATTTCTGGTTGACATTCGTGTGGGTAGTGTTACAACGGGTAAGAGGTCTAATTTTGCTAATGTATCACATAATTGTTGAATTTTTTTATTCGAGCTAATTTTCAATAGATCTATGTTGAAATCTCCTGTCAGTACTACATTATTTGCACCCCTGTTTATTTCTAAAAGTATAGGATTGAATTATTGCATAAATAAGTCAATTGAGGCATGGTAATTGTTGTTTGGGGGGGAGCTTGTAGATATTACAATTTGTTATTTTATTATTTCATTCATCAACAATATCTAGGCATATGGCTTCTCATAATGAGTATTTATTATATTATGTGCTTTATAATTACAAATGGTGATATTATTTGAAACATATGTCACTAGCCCTCCTTTGTTAGAACATTTGTCTGTGAATTGTGAGCTGTCATAGTATAGTTTTTTTAATGAGATGTTGTGTATCTGTGTTTATTCCTATCCTCGCTTCCTGTATAAAAGTATAAACATTACATTTATTTGTACATCTAATTCTGCAAGAGTACTTATTAAATATCTAGTTCGTAAATTTTTGTGCTCAGTGAATATTTATTTAGGCTTAAAACAGTTAGCTTATTTTTGTGTCGTTTTAGAAATGCCTTTAAATCCTCAACATTATGATATTTTGTTTTAATATTAGTGCAGCTGTCACATGGGTCTGTGTTTAGAATATTTGTTAGTAGCCTGTGTATCTTACGAATTCTTCAGTGCTAACAGACATTAATCCGAGAACAATGGCTAAAAATTATATTAATTTGGTATCTTAGAATCTGCCCATCATTTAGTCAATACTATTCGTCATCTAGAAATGTATGGCCTCCAATGTATGATATATAATGCAGGTTATATATTATACTATGTGTTCTTTTAAATACACATTGGTACATTTGACTTGTTATATATTTTTACATCATAGACATAGTATTTTCTGGGTTTAGACATTTGATTAGTTCTATGTGTATTAAACCACTTTACTTTTGTGCAGATAATATCTGCATAGGTGTACTGCTCATATTAACGTGTGCACCGTTGTCACAGACAATGTCATTCAGGACTTCAAACCATAGGTGTACTGTTCACACTAACGTGTGCACCGTTGTCACAGACAAAGTCATTCAGGACTTAGAGCCATAGGTGTACTGTTCACACTAACGTGTGCACCGTTGTCACAGACAATTGTAACTTTCTTACCGCTTGTGAGCAGGCACACAATGCTCCCATTTTTGCTACGTTAGGCCACGAAGATGTCGTTTCTCGGCGCGTAGGACGTCGGCTTGACTATGACGGCTCTAGTCGATGGCTCCCGTCAATGCATTTTGTTTCTCAATCGAGAGAACCCGGGTTCGAATCCTTCTCACATTGTCACAGTTAACCGATTCTGTACTGATCACGGGAATATAATTACATATTATTTTAAAACGCGCAATGCTAACAACTAATTGCGTATACTGTATAATTAAGAAATATCCTCTTTACAAAAAAACACAGTCTGGCATGGTATCTATTTTTATTAGGCAACATGTTAACCAGAATAAATTCGCAACTAACAATGTAAGGGTCTGGTAAACAGTGGTTAACTATGTTAGCATATAATAAAAATAACGCGTACAATGGGAAGCACGAATAACAGAAGTTACAATGATATACCAGAAAATAATATAAAAAAACAGCGTAAAATTAATAGGTCGGAACAAAATCCTTTAAGCGGTTAATCAGGTGGATTATGATGATGATTATGTGGGGCCCCTCATTGTGCAGGGCCTGGCACGAGTGTACAATTTGGACAATGATTACTCCTGCACTAGTCACGGGTGCCTACACAAATTTATCCTGACCAATAATCACACAGTAAGCACACAGTTCATGCAAACATGTATCATCAAAGGTAGAATGATCAGACAACATTTAGTTTAAGTGCAGGAGTTAAAGTTGCGCAAGGATGGATTGACCTAACATGAATAACGTCAGGCGGCATAAAACAGGCTGCTGTTTACATGACTAAATATAAATTAAACGCATAACATGCGTGGCCAAAGTAGAGGGTTTCACACGCCAAAATTAGTTATTTTTTAATAAAAAAATAGGCAGTTTTGTTAACAGGAAGATACTTAAATGCACACACATTTACGTTTCTCATAAAACACTATTATATTTTTTGAACTGCATTATGTATTAATTTTTAATGACGGTATGTTTTATTTGTGACCTTTTTATGCTACGGTCTCAGTTTTATCTCGACTTTCTTGAGCGAGTAATCGGAGCCATGCCATTTATCCCAATAGACACCGTTTGAAGTGTGTGCGCCACCAAGGTACGGACCATTCAAGTTGGAGATAGAACAGTCACTGTACCACCAGGCTCCCTTGTACTTCTGTGCACAATGCTTACTGGACGCGTCATTGTCTCGGTCCTTCGTGCTGAATGCATCGCCAACATCATATGTGAGTGAATTTCCTGCAGCATAAACCCGCGAGAATCGTACATTGTGAACATATAACAGAACACATTATGATAGGACTAACTCTGTATTCGTTATTTTAATGTTAATGCAGGAAAGGTATTCAAATACACATCTTCAAGACACACAGACTTGAATGAAAGCTGTTTCACGTATATAACATATACATATCAGTTTGTTTACATAAAAGAAGTATTTCGTGATATTTGCGGAGATCGCTAAATGTTTCGACGAATTGAAATTGAAAAGTCGGACGGTGTCCGGTCACGCTCGGGTAACCTTTCTCTTTACCTTACGGCTACGACACGACCGTTATGGTTTAAAATTGGTCTTTACAATCGTTACAAAGTTGATATGTTACTCTTTTGGTAGCCCGAAAATACAGACCAACATGTATTTCATATGTGTAATATGTTGTAAACAAAGTGTTTATATCTATACTGGTTCCTTTTAAAGCGCGTACGATATAATTACAATCGAGTCAATGAACTGGTTTTCAGCGATCGTAGAAAACGGACAGAATAAATGGAATCGATGTTTTGAAAAAAAATTTAACACCTGAAACTAAAACTCCAATTTGAATAAACGCCATTATAAATACATTAGTATATTTTGCTCGGCATCGAGGACGAACTGTGACATCTAAACAGCGTGAAGCTGAACTAAGCATAAGCCACGACACGTGACAGCCATGCACAGCTTTTTGTACAGCTCGCCGAACAATTTTATTTGCGAACAATTAAAACTTGTTGAATATCACGGAAACTATGATAATATTTTCTTTATATCAATTATATGAAACTTGCCAAAGGTATGCGTTTATTTGATGGGTTAATCGCGTGATTGATAATGCGCGCCATATCGCAACTATGACAATTAAAATGCGCACCTTAATGCGTCAATAGATTGTCAGAATTAATGTTCGACCATTTAGACAATTCCTCTGTGATGTTTAAATAGTACTTAGAATTGCTGAAAGTACATTTCGTGCGATCATGGCATGTCATTCGTCAGCACGCAGCAGTGAACGAGCGCCGAAAGTGTTAAAATAGGAACACAATTGCCTCCCATTCGTTGTCTACTGATGGCTCGATGTCGACAAACCATGGTGATTGGACTTGTTTATATTGTCGGGTAACTTTTAAGCTTAAGAGGAAGCAGTATTAACGTACAGCAGCTCAATACAAAGTTAACATGCCTCAGCTCGTGCTGGGTCGGATAGCGAACTTATGCCAAATTAGTATCTCCAGAAGCACACTCATGACTCGATAGAATACATCTGGCAAAATCGTTCGCCTCCATTTCGGGTTTCAAGCAACGTGCGCGCACTTTATCGATTTGGCCGAGATTCGCTTGGAACCAGAAGAACTTCCTGATTTATGAGAACGACTCGGGGCATTAGTGGTATACAACCTGCTACGAAACAACGGCATATCCCACCACGGTGAGGTCATTGTGGACGACGGAGTTCACTCTCATGAACCGCCTGTCTTTCACCAGTCGATAATAACACGTGTTTCTTCCGAATTATGTAAACTCATTGCTTCGTGTTAATAATGTAGAATTGTGTGGCTATATAATCGCATGTTTTGTGTGTGCTTGCGTGCGCATCCGCGTTATACGTGTGTACACATATATACATGGCTATACATATACTTGCATGCCTGCACGCACGAAGATAACACGCATACGAGTATACAAGTTTTGTGTAATCACCTGCCGTTCCGCTGTACGCGCCAAGTGAAAGTCTGTACTTGTGATTTTCGTCGGCAACCGCGAAATTCGAGTAAACAGCATATCTGGTGGAACCCTCGAAGTCTCCCAGGTCGAATCTTAGTTTGTACTGTTTTTGTGCAGTAACGGCGTGCAGATATTCATTACCTAAAACATATATAGTATATCTTGCAATGAAAACAAATTAGCTTTGCCTTTTTGATGCTGCGTGTGTCTTATGTGTCGCTCTACTAAAGTGTGACGTAACTACAGAATGTGTGCAACATATACAAAATTTTTTATAAATTTTTTGAAACAAATTCTCGTAACTTTAGCCGTTTTTGTCACAGTAACGTGCAATTTTCGTATTAAAAGCATTTAGTTTGCATTTGTTTCACAGGAACACAAATTATGTGTACAAAAAGGACATTTAGAAATGTAAATTGACGCCATGGCGATGCGCGTTTCTATGACAAAGTCTGACTGATAATAAATACAGCCCATCAAGGTCCATACACTAAAGAAATATAAATCCCCTAAAAAAATTGTATAGATATTTTTCCATCATTGATTTCATGTATAGCAAAGATGGCTGTACACATCCAAACTGAAAAAACTATTGAATGTTTTCTGAATTCTGAAAGTTACTTTTGTGACGATATCACATAACGCGATGTATACCACTATACATATATAAATTTTACCCAGAACACTCTGTCTCTGTCTCCCTCCCGCCCTCCCTCCCTACCTTCCTCCCTCCCTCCCTCCTTACCTCACTCACTCCCTCCCTCACTCCCTCTCTCTCTCTTCCGATAAAAACGGTTCTGGTGGTTAAAATAGTTTTTTTGCGATACCGTCTCTGATAATTGGCTAAGTGATAGGAATCATTCGTAATTATATCCACCTGCATGCCACACTCGCCACACGCCGCTACACTCCGCCACACTCCGCCACATTCCGCAACACTCCGCCACACTCCGCCACACTCCGCCACACTCCGCCATTCTCCGCCACACTCCGTAACTGGAGAATCTCCCGCAGCACTGTTCTTATTATACAGATTGCGAAATAGGTTTAGTGTAAAGAAACCTCGCATGGCTAAGGATATGGAACATAAAGAGACAACACGATCGCAATGGGGTCAAGCTTCGAGAAATGGTCAGTTGAGACCCAGGTCATGTGCGTAACCATCGTTGTGGTCAAGACAAATGGATCTCAGATAGGACCATTATAGGCGGTAGGGACCACTGTCATTGTGCAGGTTCGCACACAGCGTCGATATATGCACGTAGATCGCCGTAGGCTAACTGCTCAAAGTGATTCTGATCGGTATGTGTCTTAGAATACAGCGCCTGTGATATACTGGGTGCGTTGGAGTCAGTCAGTGTTCCATCACCTGTGAGTGTTGAGAGTGTTTGTCGACCAAATAGAACCAGAGCCACATGCCAAGTTAGTGCAAAATAGGATTGTGGTTTCCCAACACTACTATGTCTGCTCCCATGGCGATACTTCGGTGAGGAAGACTCACAAAAAAGAAGCGGAAAAGTTTTGATCTGTAACAACTCCTATACGTGTAAACTTGTAGGGTGATTGGTACGAGACCGTAACGTACAGCCCAAACAAAATGATAACATGCCTGAGCTCATGTTATGTCGGATAGCGAACTTCTGCCCAATTATCTCCAGAATCACACTAGTGAAAAGCTCTAGTTCGATAGAATACATCTGGCAAAGTCATTCGCCTCCATTTTGGGTTTCAAGCAACGGGCGCGCACTTTGTCGATTTGGCCGAGATTCGCTTGGAACCAGAAGAACGTCCTGATTTATGACAACGACTCGGGGCATTCGTGGAATACAACCTGCTGCGAAACAACGGCATATACCACCACGATGAGGTCAGTGCGGATGACGAAGAATTAACTCCCACATCAGGACGGGCTTCATCTAAGTGGAAAGGGGGCAGCAGTATTTGCGGATGGACTCTCCGCAGCAGTAGACAGTGGCATGGGTAGCATATCAAATATTTTTGGTAGTAAACACTATTTAATCTAGAAGCGCAGGGGGGAGGTACTTAGAGATGCCTCAAACAGGACAAGAGGCCACTAGTACAGATAAACCAATAACAGAATGTCCGAAAAACATGTCAGGTTGTAGATGCGTGTGTTTAAATGCTAGGAGTATAGTAAATAAGAAAAACGAATTAAACATTATGGTAGAAGATATTGACCCTCACATAATTGGTATAACCGAATCATGGGCCAACACAGACATTACAGATGCTGAATTAAGATTGACAGAGTACGTAATGTTTCGGAGAGATCGAATAGGAAGAAGGGGAGGGGAGTTATTTTATATGTTAAAGAATCTATTCAGGCTTATGAAATAAAATTAGAAAGCGAAGCAGATTACGATGAAGCTGTTTGGTGCAAAATTGTTTCAGGAAATTCAAAAATAACTGTTGGATTAGTTTACGGAAGTCCAAACATAAACGAAGAGGATAACACAAAAATACAAAATGCTATAAAGGAAGTTAGTAAAGGGGAAAGTATCATAATGGGAGATTTTAACCATGACCATATGCAATGGAAATCTCTAGAAAGTACAATTTCTGTTTTTAATTCAGGAGAGCTTCCTTACTCAGCACGTGCTAAAACCAACAAAGGGAGAAAATGTATTAGATAGATTTTTATCATCACAAAAAGAATTAGCGGACAATGTAAAAATAGGTGAACCATTGGGTAACAGTGACCACAATCAAGTACAGTTTGACATCAATGTAAAATTAGAAGGTAAAAGTAAAAAAACGTACGGGAGAAACTTCCACAAAGGTAACTATATATAAATATATATATAAGTAAATATATGAGAAAATACTTAGCAAAACTAGATTGGAATAACATGCTGATCAATAAGACTGCAATTGAATGTTGGAATATTCTAAAATATGAAATTTAGAGTATCATCGATAAATTTGTTTCCTTAAAAAACAAGGAAAACGGTCTAGAAAGAAACACTTGTCAAAAGAAGCTATTAGAAAAGTAGTGTTTAAGCAAACTATATGAAGGGTTTATTGGCATACCGGAAAGGATGAAGAATATGCAAATTACAAAGAGGCATTTAACCTAGGTACAACTGAAATTAGAAAATCTAAAAGAACCTTTGAAAAAAAATTGGCAGGTAATATAAAAAATGACAGCTTATGTAAGGAGTAAACAGAAAGTTCGAGATAAGGTCGGACCACTGGAAAACAAAAGGGGAAACATAATTTCAGACGGGTTTCAAATGACAGTGGTCCTGAATGAGTATTTCAGCTCAGTTTTTACCACAGAAGATATCAGCTCACTTCTAGTTCCATTTACTAAAATTGAAGGCAATACATCAGAACATTTAGGGCAGTTATTTGTAACCCCTGAAATGATAGCAAAGAAAATTAAGAAGATGAAAGATGATAAATCACCTGGAGTTGATGGGATACCACCAAAACTGCTTTAGGAAATTGTTGAGCAAATTAGTACACCACTAGCAAAATTGTCACTAGAAGAAGTTAAACATCCTTCAGAATGGAAAGAGGCAAACATTGCGCCGCTGTTTAAGAAGGGATCGAAGAACAAGCCAGAAAATTACAGACCAGTGAGTTTAACATCAGTTGTATGTAAATTACTCGAAACATTAATTAGAGACCACATGGTGGAATTCCTTGTAAAACATAAATTAATAAACACATCTCAACATGGGTTCCTAAAAGCAGGGTCATGGCATGTTTTTTTTTTGAAGAAATTACAAAGTGGGTAGATGGCTGGTCACCAGTGGATGCTGTCTACTTAGATTTTCTGAAACCTTTCGATAAAGTGCCACATCAAAGAGTGCTATTTAAACTAAAAGCCCATGACATAGGTAATGATGTAATCAACTGGATAGAAAAGTGGCTTACACACGGAAAACAGAGAGTAATAGTACATGGTGATATTTCAAATTGGAAATCTGTTTTGAGTGGGGTACCACAGGGATCAGTATTAGGCCCTATACTTTCTTTAATATATATAAATGATTTGGAAGATGACATATCTAGCAAAGTACTCAAATTTGCAGATGACACAAAAGTATTCCGAAAGGTTACTAATGATACAGATAAAAAAGTTTACAGGATGATCTACATAAATTAGTTAAAGTATATATATATATATATATATATATATATATATATATATGCTACTTAAGTGAGCATTGGTCACGTGGTTGGCCCATCGCGAATCAAGTTACGTTGTGTTCAAATGTGTAGTTTGTAAATATTGTTGTAATGTCAGTTTAATAAAACAGTTCCGTATTTTTTTTAGATCATTAAAATAATTTACTTTGATTGCTAGATGTGGATAACTTGCGAAAGTGTAAATATCTTTATGCTATTGTATAAGGAGCCGAACGAATTTTTTTTAATGCGCTAGCTTGCCGTAGTAGATACTGTAGATTGGCTAATTGTTGTACGATAATTGTTTCTCAAACGAATCAAGCGAGAAAAAACAATTGATTCGATGAGAAACCATAATCGGCCACAAAATATATTCCTTATAGTTGATATCTGTGTTATTGGAAAATACTTTTCAAATAACATGTCGAAATGTATAGCTAATACTTGTTTCAATGTGACCTTCTGTTTGTTTGTGTTTTTCGTTGTGCAGCATCAGAGAAATCGTCGTTTTTTTGTCTTTTGTTATATATGAATATATTGAGTGGATTTACTATTACTCGTTCACCCACCAAGCCAGAATTCACCAGACACGTCACCGAATCCTTCCTTGTAGCTTGCCCAGTCACGGTGGAAGTCGACAGAGCCGTTCTGTCGGCGCTGGAACACCTACACGTCAGATCGAACACGTACACGTTAGATCGAACACGTACACGTCAGATCGAACACGTCAGATCGAACACGTACATGTGACAATGAAGACCTACATGAAATGTTCATCACGTACTCAGCGCCAACTTCCGAGCAAGGATCTGCACGCCAAAGCAAAGCCTTTGTAACCTTGTTATACATATATATATATATATATATATATGTATATGTATATGTATATGTATATGTATATGTATATGTATATGTATATGTATATGTATATGTATATGTATATATATATATATATATATATATATATATATATATATATATATATATATATATATATATATATATATATATATATATATATATATATATATATATATGGCTAGATAGTAAGACGCTTTAAACTGATGGTATGTTCAAAGGAGTCTCTTTTAAGGAATTATGCAATTATGAAAATGGCACTTAGCTGATCTTGAACAGGTGGTTTGGAAGTCAAAGTATATAAGTCCGATATGTTGTAAGCGCGTTCTTACCAGCCAGCCGCCGCCGTCCGTCTTCATGTCACAGTAGACCGTTACGAACTTCCTCTCCTCGACCAGGTAGATCGCATACACGCCACTGTCCGTGTAACCCTTCTGCAGTAGATCGTAGCAATCTTTGGCAGGCAGACGTTGTAATAACGCTGGACGAAATGAGTGAAATTAATCAAGCACGGCCACATCATACTAACACATATCATACACAAAACAACACATGACACGAAAGACAACTTTACAAAAAAACGTGTATTATTCTTATATATTAGTCATGCCTTAGATGCAGTTTGACCGACCGACCGACCGACCGACCGACCGACCGACCGACCGACCGACCGACCGACCGACCGACCGACCGACCGACCGACCGACCGACCGACCGACCGACCGACCGACCGACCGACCGACCGACCGACCGACCGACCGACCGACCGACCGACCGACCGACCGACCGACCGACCGACCGACCGACCGACCGACCGACCGACCGACCGACCGACCGACCGACCGACCGACCGACCGACCGACCGACCGACCGACCGACCGACCGACCGACCGACCGACCGACCGACCGACCGACCGACCGACCGACCGACCGACCGACCGACCGACCGACCGACCGACCGACCGACCGACCGACCGACCGACCGACCGACCGACCGACCGACCGACCGACCGACCGACCGACCGACCGACCGACCGACCGACCGACCGACCGACCGACCGACCGACCGACCGACCGACCGACCGACCGACCGACCGACCGACCGACCGACCGACCGACCGACCGACCGACCGACCGACCGACCGACCGACCGACCGACCGACCGACCGACCGACCGACCGACCGACCGACCGACCGACCGACCGACCGACCGACCGACCGACAGCCTATCATCATTGGAATGTAAATTGTATACATCTATATGTAAAAACATATAGTATGAAAAAGCCTACTTCCAATAAGGAAAATATAAATCATACCTTGCGCAAGTGTAGATATATTTTCTTTCATCTTTTCCAGTTTAATCACATATTTCTGTTGTTGTTCCGATGAGTAATTGAACTGTTGTTCGTTCTGCCGTTCCAGCCGTTCCACAGTGTTCTGCAGCTGTTCAATTGAGTCTTCGTGTTGTTTCTCCTGTTCCTCCAGTGAGTCTAGGTATTGCTGATGCTGCCTTTCCATTTTGTTCTGCAGGCGAGACACCATAGCTGTCAACGCATCGACGTAGTTGTCATTAAGACAATTGTTCGTGGTACATTGTGACACGGTTGGTGTTAAATGTAAGACGCACACGATAAACCAAATTTTCAGAAGGCGTGTTGCTTGTGAAAACATGACAGCGGGTAGAAAGCTCGACTTATCAACACTGAAGACGTTCACTCAGTTGTCGCAATTTCGGGAAGTAACTAGACTTCGTCTCAGCCAATCAAGCTGATGTCCGGGATCGTGACAACATAATTTCTAATCGAACGACTAGCGAACTTCCTGTTGCAGGATTCTTAGCTACACCCTATTTTAAAATGTTGTCGAGGTCGTTATTCTGTAACAATGATTCGCAGTTACAAAATGTTTATCGTTTTAGAAAAAAAACACAATAAGGATATTTTTCTAATATCATGGTGTAATATTTCATCAAGACGGGATAAATAAGTACTGGCGGTGTTTTTGTTCGGATGATACAGTATTCACATGGTTACTATTGTGTCGGTTGTGTATTTGTATTGTATATTTGGGTATTTGCATTCGTGTTGAATATCATTCCCGTTTAAATTAAGGATCGAATAACTTTTGTTAAACGTGCCACAACTGGATAGGCTAAAATCGGGTAAACCGTCCCGCATCACGTACACACAATGGAAACTCTGAACGTTCCAAGATCGGTAAAGTAGTGCGAAGAAATGCAGATGACGACCGACATGATGTTGCCGCGGAGAATAAGACGAATGATGGGGGACGCCGAGGATACCGGCCTGCCCTGTCGGAATGTCATGTGTTTGATCGTTAGAAGGCGTCCGTGTATAAATGGAATGCATCGCGGGATCGACTGTCGACGGAAGTACAACTCGTACTTCACATTAGAGAGTCAGAAACAATTAGTTTCAGCAAAGTATACAGCGTACCAACAACACAAAACGGTTCTGTAGCCACAAGGAAGTGTTTGGTTATGACTTTAACGAAAGACTTGGACACATAACTAACATTACTTTTCAGAGTATCCTTTTATATAATAGTACAAATCTATTGTAACTGATAATTGTTCTTGCTCGCTTTACGGTGCTGGTTCCTTTTCACGATCTCGAACCAGTGACGACCATTTCGTGGATGGATGTGACATTAGAAAAATGTGAGACAACATTTTGTTGCAAAGGGTGTAGTTCGCCACTGCGGGACGAGGATGTTTGTCGACATAAATAGAACATCCGTTATTAAAGGAAGACTGCTGAGTTCTTATCAGTTGACACATTGTATATATATATATATATATATATAT
This sequence comes from Lamellibrachia satsuma, assembly GCA_033239005.1. NCBI lineage: Eukaryota > Metazoa > Annelida > Polychaeta > Sabellida > Siboglinidae > Lamellibrachia > Lamellibrachia satsuma. Next base: position 356,177 of record BSQZ01000043.1, on the reverse strand, counting down.
ATATATATATATATATATATATATATATATATATATATATATATATATATATATATATATTTAACCTGGTAAGCTGAATGAAGTAGGTTGAACCAGAATTTATTTCAATATATATATATATATATATATATTTATATATATCTATATATATATATAAATAAATATATATATATATATATATATATATATATATATATATATATATATATATATATATATATATATATACTTATTTACTTAGGCCCTTAACTCCTCCTGGAGCATAGGCCATCCACAACATTTCTCCAGCGCCTCCTGTCTTGGGCAATCCTCTCCAGTTGTTGCCAGCCATTCCCTGTTTGCTTGATGTCTGCCTCGAGGTCACGCCGCCAGGTGTTTTTTGGTCTTCCCCTCTTTCTCTTGCCTTGGGGGTTCCACGTCAGGACTTGTCTGGTTATGTTGGTGCTTGGCTTTTTCAAGGTGTGACCAAGCCATCCCCATCTCTTCTTAAGGATCTCTATCTCTATTTGGGCTTGGTGTGTTCTATCCCAGAGGTCTTTGTTACTCACCCTGTCCATCCAGTGTATTTGCAGAATTCTTCTCAGGCAATGGTTGACAAATGTCTGAATCCTTATCAGCGTGGTCTTGTTTCTTCGTCACGTTTCCGCTCCGTACAGCAACACGGACTTTACATTTGTGTTAAACAAGCGTATTTTGGTGGTTTCTCCAATTACATTTGACTTCCACACATTTCTCAACAGGTGAAAAGCTACCCTTGCTTTGCTGATCCTTTGCTTTAGGTCAGCCTCTGTCCCTCCAAGCGTATCCACTATGCTGTCTAGATATCTGAAATCTTTGACCTCTTCCAGTATCCTCAAGCATGATTGGTGTTTCGTAAGTAGCATTTGTTCTCAGGATCTTTGTTTTCCTTTTGTTGATTTTCAACCCAACCTGCGCTGAAATCAATGCCAGTTCTGTTGTTTTGTCCTGCATCTGCATATGGCTGTGAGACAGGAGTGCAAGGTCATCCGCAAAGTCCAGGTCATCAAGTTGGGTCAGCATCGTCCACTGGATTCCGTTTCGTTTCTCCTTGGTTGCTGTTTTCATGACCCAGTCTATGACTAGAATGTAGAGGAATGGTGACAGTAAGCATCCCTGTCTCACCCCCGTCATAACCTCAAAGTTATTTGTAAGTTGACCTTCATGAATAACTCTGCATGACATTCCCTCATAGGAGTTTTGGATCATGTTGACTAGTTTCTTGGGCACCCCATAGTGTCTTAGCACTTCCAGAGTGTCTCCCTGTCCACACTGTCAAAGGCTTTCTCGTAATCAACAAAATTGATGTATAGGGATGAGTTCCATTCGATGGATTGTTCCACTATGATTCGCAGTGTTCCAATCTGGTCAGTACACGATCTGTCCTGCCTGAAGCCTGCTTGCTGTTCACGCAAAGTTTGGTCCACTGTGCCTTTCATCCTCTCTAGGATTATTATGTTTAGAACCTTTCCAGATACTGACAACAACGTGATTCCTCTGTAGTTATCACAGCAGCTCATGTCTCCTTTCTTGGGGATCTTGATAAAGTGACCTTCTTTCCATTCTGCTGAAATTTCTTCTTTTTCCCAGATCTCCTCAAAAAGACTGTACAGCATTTCTACTGAAGTATTTACATCTGCCTTTAGTGCTTCTGCAGGGATACCATCAGTGCCTGCTAGTTTCCCATTTTTCATATGTGCGATTGCCTTTTTATCTCTTCTCTAGTAGGTTTGCTACAGTCTATTGGGAGATCTGTCTCAGCTGGTTGGATGTCTGGTTGATTCTGCGGTGCTGGTCTGTTGAGCAGCTCTTCAAAATGCTCTGCCCATCTGTTAAGCTATTTGTCTGCCCCCATCAGGATGCTCCCATTTTTGTCTCTGATTGACCGCTCTGATTTCTTAAACTGTCCAGCTAACTTCCTTCCTAATCCCCCATAATCAGGTTGATGTTCTTTATCCCCTAAAGTGCTCATGATATCAAGGAGTTGGTTGTAGAATTCATCTTTGGTTTCATCAGTCTTGTCGTTGGTTGGAGCGTAGCACTGCACTATGTTCACTATAATCCTTTTGTTTTTTGTTCTAAAGGATGCTGTTATGCACCTCGGTCCTCTGGCTTCCCAGCCAATAAGTGCTCTCTGTGCCTCCTTCCCCAATAAGAGGGCAACCTCCTCTGAGTGAGGGGCATCATCTTCCTCGTGTCCAGAGTATAGTATAATCTCTCCTGTTGTTAGTCGCAATTGTCCTGACTGGGTCCATCGAGTTTCACAGAGCCCGAGTAGAGCGAGGTTGAATCTCCGCATTTCTGCTGCAATTTGGGCAGTTTTCCCCGCCTCGTACATTTTTCGCACATTCCATGTGCCGATGTTTAAATTTTTCCTGGTCGAAAGAAGAGTAGGCGGCATTGTGGCTTCCTTTCGGCTTTGACCGCAACACTTCATGCGCCCTGGTAAACCAAGCCCTACCTCTTCCAGGACAGACGTCGTAGTTTTATTTGTTGTGAATGTTTCTGTAGCGTTGGGTTTCTTTACAGGGTGGGGGTGCTAGCCCCACGCCCAACCCTCCTCTTTTCTCAGCCGGGCTTGGGACCATCCATATATATATATATATATATATATATATATATATATATATATATATATATATATAGTGCAAGCAGGCATATATAGTTTACTCTTGGGCAATTGTTCAAAACAAATAATAGCACAGTGCAAACAAATCATTGGTATGTTTGTCTTTTTAGCGCCGAAGCAATTTGTTTTACTCAACGCGAAGCCAAGGTGTCGCTAGAAAACTACGTGGATCGCCTGTATTTTTTTTTCGGCCGAATATGTATAAACTTTGTGCGTATTCGTGCACCGCAGATATAGTAACCGCATTTTATATATGTGAAAAGCCAGGGAATTTTCTATTTTGAAATGGACATTAAAGTTTTATTCAACTGAATACACAAGCCCGTTTCAGGAGAAACCGCCGCCAGCCGGTTACGATCGGTTTGATGCGCTGCGCACGGCGGCCATTTACGGTCGGTTTACGCGATGATAAAAGCGTTTAAACTAACAATATTCCATGTCGTGCTCCCGAGAACTAAGGATTCTGACGGATTCATCTAATCATTGAATTATAACGGTCTAATCTAGGATCCTCAGAAGCACGGAATCCCGTTAAATTCACGATTATCGTTCGAAAGGAAGAAAACCGCCAGAGGTAGCCACATGCAACTCTAGTTGGGAGCAAGTGAATTTAGCGCGAGTGGTAAACCGTTCCGTGGATGATTGATTAGCGCTAGCTAATGGGAGTGAGAGGGATTGCTCTCCTAAAAAATATGCCCTGCATAATTTGCCATGATTATCAGAGAATATAGGCAAGCACAATGTGTGTGTATATATATATATATATATATATATATATATATATATATATATATATATATATATATATATATATATATATATATATATATATATATATATATACATATATATATATACATATATGTATACATATATATATATATATATATATATATATATATATATATATATATATATATATATATATATATATATATATATATATATATATATATATATATATATATATATATATATATATATATATATATATATATATATATAAAAGAGCTTCACAGTGCAGTTCGTGATGCTTACTGGCTTTGTAGAGAGATAGGCAAACCCAGACAAAGTGATGTTTTAATATAATGAAATTATCCAGAATTACATTAAAGCATGCGATCAGAAAATGTAAAAAGGACAAAGAAAATATAATCGTTGATAGCATTGCATAAAAGATGTGTAAAAAGCGTCGTCGTAAGTAAAACTTCCCACGAACATTAAAGGTGTCCACTGCGATAGAACATTGGGTCAATGTGGAAGAACTACTTTGAAAATATTGTTAACAGTGTGAAAGACAGCCGTTGTGATAAAGTTCAATTTGATTGCGTTACTTACAAAACTAGAATGACTATTGATGCAGGTGAACTTATAAATATTATTAATGAATTATCATGCAATAAGTCACTAGGTCTGGATGGACTTACTGCAGAACATACCAAGTTCGCGGATTCACAACTCGTGATACGATTATTTATTCTTCTGTCCCAAAAACGAAAAAAATAAAATTGATGCAATTGAAAGAAGAGAAGACAACGTTGCAGATTATTAAATTGCAACGCGATCTGCAACTACAGTAGTTTTACATGCACGAACACTTACTGAAAGCAACTTTGTACAATGTAATTGACACGTCAATGATGTGACACTTAGTGATGTTTGTCAATACAATTGTAGGTGAAGTAGAAGAGGATTAAAAGTATGTGGTATTTACTCTAACATTAATTATAAAAATTGAAATTAGAGTAAATACCACCAACTTTTAGTCGTCGTGTATTTAACCTACAATGTTTTTGTCAGACTATTATCAAAAGTAATTTCTCACAACAGCATCTCTAGCTGCTTTCCCTGCAGTAGTGAGTATCCGCTCGGACATAGCGGGGGGCATTGACCATGTAAGTTGGTAGGAGGTTGTCGTCTGGCTGAAGGTCGGTGTCATTCCCTGGAGGTGGTTGCAGTCCGAGCTATGTAGTACGAAAAATATCATATCCCTCTTTGTGCGAGGCCTGACACGAGTGTACAACTTGTACACATGTTAATCCTGCACTGGTCACGGTGCTTACAAAAATTACGGCAGTTTTTCTATATGAATCATTGATCCTGACCAACATTCATACAGTAAACATAGAGGTGATGCAAACATGAACCATCAAATATAGAATCACCAGTCAACATTTTTTTAAAGTGCAGGAGTTTAAAGTGTTCCGCATTGATGGGTTCACCCATGTAACATGAATAACTTGAGACGGCATAAAACAGGCTGCTGTTTACTTGAATAAATAAAAAGAAAATGCATAATATGCATGACCATGAAACGAGGATGCAACACACAAGCATTTTTTTAATTTTCTAAACGAAGAAATGGGCAGTTTTGTTAAATGGAAGATATGTAAATGCACACACATTTATGTGTCTCACAAAACACAATTATTTAGTTTGAACTGTATTATTTTTATGAATTTAAAATTTTCACACGGTATGTTTTTTTAACCGTTTTATTTAAATGACTGTCAGATTACACCGTGCGGCAAGAAATAAGTGAACATAATATGTCCGACAACGTTGTGATTCTTCACTCGGCGGTATTTCGATAGTCATAACTGACTTCTTCTACGGTCTCAGTTTCATCTCGATTTTCTTCAGCGAGTACGTGAGTCCAAGCCAGTGATTCCAAATGACGCCTTTGCCAAATGTAGTGTTTCCGCCACCAAGGTACAGGCCATTCAAGGTGGAATCATGACAATTACTGTACCACCAGGCTCCGTTGTACCTTCGTGGACAGGATACTTTTGCCAGGTCATTATCACGGTCCTTCGTGCTGAACGCCATGTCAGCATGCACACTGAGTGAGTGTCCTGCAGCATAAACTTAATCATAAACCCGCGAGAATTGTTCATTGTGAACATATAACAGAACAAATTATGATAGAACTAACTCTGTTTTCGTGATTTTAATGTAAATGTATTAAAATACACATCTTCAACACACACACACACACACACACACACACACACACACACACACACACACACACACACACACACACACACACACACACACACACACACACACACACACACACACACACACACACACACACACACACACACACACACACACACACACACACACACACACACACACACACACACACACACACACACACACACACACACACACACACACACACACACACACACACACACACACACACACACACACACACACACACACACACACACACACACACACACACACACACGCACACACACACACATACATACACACACACACACACACACACACAAGCTTGAATGAACGTTGTACCACGTATAACAAATACATATCAGTTGACTCTTTCCTTTTAAAGGGCGCACGATATTTACAGTCGAAAATATTAATTGCAGGGAAACTTATTTTCAGCGAACACAGATAACGGACAGAATTCACGGAATCGATGGTTTGAAACGGAACTAACCCTTTTCGAAATGAAATTACGTTATCGCGGAAGACGGATATAATATACGGAATCGATGGTTTGAAGCAGAATTTAACACCTCAAACTAAAATTCAAGTTTCTATAAACGGTATTGTCAATACGTGAGTATGTTTTTCTCGACATCGAGGACGAACCGTGGCATTTAAACATCGTGAAGCCGAACTAAGCATGAGTCGTGCAACCGCCCTGCACTCTTTTTGTACAGCTCTGACGTACAATTTGCGTACAACTAAAACTTGCTTAACATCACTGGAATTATGATAATATTTTCTTTATATAAATTATATAAAACTTGGCAAAGGTATTCGTTTTCTTTATGGGTTAATTGCGTGGTTGATAAAACGCGTAAACCATATCGTAGCTAGGAAAAATTCCCGCTCTCGCCGCTTAGTAGTCTATATCGACAATTAAAAAGTGCACAATAAAACATCAATAGATTGTCAGAATTAATTGTCGACCATTTAGACAAGTGTTCTGTGACTTTAAAATAGTATTTAGAAGTGCTGAAAGTATATTTAATCCGATCATAACTTGTCATTCGTCAGCACGCAGCAGTAAACGAGTGCCGAAAGTGCTAAAATAGCAACAGAATTGCCTCCGGATCGTTGTCTACTGATTTCGCGCAGTGGACAAACCATGGTGTGTCGACTGTGCGCAATCAGTAAATTCAGTGATTTACTAATTGCTTAATTTGCAGTAACATTCACAACAAAGTAAACGTAAAAAGCAATAATTATTAAATGTAATGTATCATGATTGAAAACGGGGCCAAGCATAGTAGTAGTATTTGTATAAGCAATTTTGTTTGTCACAAATAAATGTAATCGGGGTGTAATTTGTGTATCGAATTCCCATTTTGAAACTTTCTCAAAGTAACAACAACAATTACCTTTTAAAGTATTAAAAAAAGTAAATTTTCCTTTCATGAAACACAGCGTACAGCTACATGATGGATAATAAACCACTTATTTACCACAAGTCTAGGTCTGTACCATACCCGTTTCGAGATAAAGTGGAAGCTGTGATAAACAGGTTGGTCCAAGAGAACGTTATAATGAAGGTATACCACAGGTAGAAAGCGAACAAAACCGTGAGAATCTGTGGAGATATCAAGGTAACCACCAATCCGAATGTTGAACTGGATCATTACCCATTACGCGATGTGGACGATTTCTACACGTCACTAGCCAGTGGTAAAGTATTCAGTCATCTTGATGTACTGCACATACCAGCATTTTGAGCCGGCTGCCGAGTCACCACATTATTTGACCGTGAACACCCACTAGGGAAATCTACCATTACCTGGCACAGGGAGAGCCTCAAGTATCTTCCTGTTGGCTATGGATCAGATCCTGAAGGTATGGATCATGTCATCTGCTTGCAAGTTGACAATATGATCACGGATGAGGCGGGGCAAGAACATATCCATGTTTTGGATGAAGTACTCACACGCATGGAACAGTGTGGAGTTCGTGCAGATCTGGCAAAATGTTCGTTTGCTTAGAATTCAGTGGAATGCATGGTTCATCGAGTGGATGCAGAGGGTATCAATCCAACATATGAGCAGCTGAAAGCGATCGCAGACGTTGAGGCACGTTCATACATAGGGTTGATCCACTAATATGCTTAATTTGTACTCCGGATGTTTGTCTTTCGGCAAACAGTACATCAATTGCTGATGAAGGAGGGTAAGTGGTAAAGTAAATACTAAACAATGTGATCATAACCCAGTGCAATGAGCTGCTCTCTTCACAACATATACTAGATGACTATGACAGACGTAAGCCATTACGGTTGACTATATATGCTTTACCGGTAGTAGTCGGTGCGGTGTTTTCACACATCTTGGAGGACGGAGACAAACGTTTTGACGATCATCTATGTAATTAACCAATTCAATCAGTATCACAAGCCGTTATTAACGATCCTCGGCCCCAAGCCAACTGTACCAACATTAGCAGCACAACGGATGCAGCGTTGGGCTCTCATGTTACAAGCAATCACCTACGAGATAGAGTACCTGAAATCTGGGGTTCACGGGGACGGCGATACACAGCTGCGTTCGCAAACCATGTAGCTACAAACCAACAAGTGTACTTCACAAAACGCTATGAGTTGTCTACAGAACAAGGATGTCTGTTGTGTGGTTCATACGTTGAGATTACATCCATCTCTCACCAGGTGAAGTTAGACGAACTCCACGCAGAACACAGGTCCAATAACCAAACCAAAGTGTTGGTGAGCAGCTATGTTTGACGGCCAGGAATAGATGCGGCTGTCGAGAATATGGTGGACAAAAGTAGTGTATGTCACTTGGTGAAGAAATTATCAGCTGCGGCACCACTACATCCTTGGGCATGGCCCACACGTATATGGCAGATGATCCATATTGGCTTCGTATAGAAGGATGGTGTGAAATATCTGATCATTGTTGACATACATTCCAAACGGTTGGACGTTGTATCAATGACGTCTGCAACAGCGGGAATATCAGTGATGTTTTCAGAGTGTTGTTTTGTTTTCATGGTATT
>BSQZ01000043.1:270000-342500 GCA_033239005.1 Lamellibrachia satsuma | reverse complement strand
GGCCCGTAGTTGATTTAGAACAGGTGGTAGAGAAGTCAGATTATATCAGACCGATATGTTCTATGTGTTTTCCTACCAGCCAGCCGCCGCCGTCCGTCTCCATGTCACAGTAGACCTTTACGAACTTCCTCTCGTCGACCAGGAAGATCGCATACACGCCACTTTTGTTGTAACCGCTCTGCAGTACATCGTCGCAATCTTTGGCAGGAAGACGTTGTGTCAACACTGGACGAGATTAATTAAATTAATCAAGCACGATCACATCACACTAACACATAATATACACAAAACCACAAATTACACTAACGATAACTTTACAAAAATGTTTTACATTTGTATGTATTATTTTGTATTTAATAGATGCAGGCAAGAAAGGGTTATATGTCGTAATGCAAACACACTGAAGCAAATAAGGTGTATGGAAGCATAGACGACCGACCGACCGACCGACCGACCGACCGACCGACCGACCGACCGACCGACCGACCGACCGACCGACCGACCGACCGACCGACCGACCGACCGACCGACCGACCGACCGACCGACCGACCGACCGACCGACCGACCGACCGACCGACCGACCGACCGACCGACCGACCGACCGACCGACCGACCGACCGACCGACCGACCGACCGACCGACCGACCGACCGACCGACCGACCGACCGACCGACCGACCGACCGACCGACCGACCGACCGACCGACCGACCGACCGACCGACCGACCGACCGACCGACCGACCGACCGACCGACCGACCGACCGACCGACCGACCGACCGACCGACCGACCGACCGACCGACCGACCGACCGACCGACCGACCGACCGACCGACCGACCGACCGACCGACCGACCGACCGACCGACCGACCGACCGACCGACCGACCGACCGACCGAACGAACCAACGAACGAACCAACGAACGAACGAACGAACCAACGAACGAACCAACGAACGAACGAAAGAACGAACGAACGAAAGAACGAACGAACGAACGAACGAACGACCGAACGACCGTCAAAGAAATCCTTGATGTTGCAGCGTCAACACACGACGGTGGAGCTCTTATCATGATACCAACTTAATGCCATAATAATAATGCCGGTCCTACTGTCAAATATACATTTCCACCTGTAAAGACAGCCGATCGTCATTTGACTGTAAATAACATATGTATACTTCTATGTGTAAAAACAAATAGGATAAAAAGTATATTACCAGTAAGAAAAATGTCAATCATACCTTGCTCAAGTGTAGCTATCTTTTCTTTCATCGTGTTTTCCAGCTTAATCACATATTCCTGTTGTTGTTTCGATGAGTCATTGAACTGTTGTTGCAGCTGTTCAATTGAGTCTTGGTGTTGTTTCTCCTGTTCCTCCATTGAGTCTACATATTGCTGGTGCTGCCATTCCAGCCGTTCTACAGTGTTCTGCAGGCGAGACAACATCGCCGTCAACGCATAGACGTCGTTTTCGTTATTGTCATCAAAGCAATATTTCGTGGTACATTGTTACACGGTTGGTGTTAAATGTACGACGCACACGATAACCCACACTGCCAGGAGACGTGTTGCTTGTAAACACATAACGGTGAGTATAAGGCACGTGTTATGAACGATGTAGACGGCACTCAGTTGTCGCAGTCTCGGGAAGTAACTGCACTACGTCTCGGCCAGTCAAGCTGGTGTGTGCGTCTGGGATCGTGACAAACAAATTTCTAATCGAACGACTAATGAACTTCCTGTGGCAGGGTTCTTAGCTACACCCTATTTCAAAATGTTGTCGAGGCCATTACTCTCTTTGTAACAATGAAACGCAGTTAATAATTTTTTTCGTTTGAGAAAAAAAGAATAAGGATATTTTTTAATGGCATGGTGTAATATTTCATCAAGACGAGATAAATAAGAACTGGCGGTGTTTTTGTTCGAATCACACAATATTTACAAGGTTGCTATTGTGTCGGTTTCATATTTGTATTGTATATTTGTGTATTTGTATTCGTGTTGAGTGTCATTCCCTTTTAAGTTAAGGATTAGTTTAAAAACTTCTGTTAAACGTGCCACAACTGGGTAGGTTAAATCGGGTAAAGCGTCCCCCATCACGTACACAAATTGCAAACTCTGAACGTCCCAGAATCTGTAAAGTTCTGCGAAGAAATGTCGATGACGACCGAAAGGATGTTGCCGCGGAGAAGAAGAAGAATAGCGGGGGACGCCGAGGATGCCGGTCTGACCTGTCACTGAAAGTGCAAATGAGCCGAGTGCAGCTTCAGATTGATCGATCGATTCCACTGGGAGATGCGACTTAGAACTATTCACACGATGGATATGAATGACGTCCGTGTATAAATGGAATGCATCGCGGGATCGATTGTCGACGGAAGTACAACTTGTACTTCAAATTAGAGAGTCGGAAACAATAATTAGTTTCAGCAAAGAATACAGCGTACCATCAAGACAAAGCGGTTCTGTAGCCACACGGAAGTATTTGATTATGACTTTAACGAACAACTGGGAAACATAACTAACATTACATTTCAGAGTAGCCTTTTATATAATAGTGCAAACCTATGGTAACTGATAATTGTTCTTGGTCGCTTTTCGGTGCTGGTTCCTTTTCACAAGCTTGTACCAGTGACGACCATTTCGTGGATGGATGTGACATTAGAGAAATATGTGACAACATTTTGTTGCAAAGGGTGTAGTTCGCCACTGCGGGACGAGGATGTTTGTTGATACAACTAGAACTCCCATTAGTAAAACAAGCGTTCGTACCAGTTGACCCATTGTAAGCTCGCCAGATGTAAGTTGATTAAAAATCTCTGGCGCTGTTCGTTAGGTCCTTATAAACACGGTTCTTTACATTCGTATATATATATATATATATATATATATATATATATATATATATATATATATATATATATATATATATATATATATATATATATATATATATATATATATATATATATATATATATATATATATATATATATATATATATATATATATATAAATGATTGGTGCATTGCTAATTTATTCTATTATGCTAATAATAATTGTGGAAGCATACAGGTGGATGCGCTTTGCAAATTTGTTTTTTTCTTATCGAGTTTAGCGAAATTTTTGCGCTTCCTTTCTCAACGATCTTTGAGCAAGCTGATTTGCGTCGATCAAGTTGACGGCGCTCAGTGAGCGAGCAGGTTGTAAGATTCTCGCTTCTCTTAAGGGCGCGTGCATTCGTTGAGAATACTCACAGTTGTGTAGTAATTGTCTTTGTCGCTCGCCAGATCGTCTAGCTGCTTACTGATAATACCGCAGACGATCATATCGGTATAATAAGCAGTGAACGCATCTTCCAGGTTCGCAAAATTTTATTAACGCAGAAGTGTTGATCGTACAACATATACTGGTTCTCTACCATTGTTCTTCTGTCTCCCATTTAACATTTAAAAGTCTTAAATAAATTTAGTTTTCTAATGGTAAGGTAGGTATGGGCCGGCGTGGCCCATCCTTGCCGATAATTTTGAGTCCAAATTGAACGAGGTGCGTGGTAATTTAGATCGCGCGCACCCGTTGCTTTATGAGTCTATTTCTGGCCTATTGATACCAGAGCTTTCAGAAGAACCCCGCCTCAGTGGAGGCGCGGTTAACCATTTTAGGAAATCGAGAAAGCCGTTATTGGCCGATGTCCATATACAACCGTCATCCCCGTACATGCTGGAAATGACCGTCGTATGCAAGGTATCGGGTCACCTTCTGAACCTCCCCAGGACTGGAGACCTTCTTGTATCCTTGGGGACGGTCAGTTGCCAACTAAACTAGTTTCTTATGGCCTGCATTCTAAATCGGGTAAACATTTCTCCCCTTTGACAGTCCAGTTATTATTACAGTCGGGGCGACTCTACCCCTCCCTACTGTGTATACTAAACAATAAGCAAAGCTGCAAACTGGCCAGCAACTAGCTTGCCTTACATAAGTTGTATCAACCTGGGTTTTCTTTATGCTAGCGTTAAATCATTGATTAAATATGTCTGCAATGACCACTATCTCTGTTCTTACAATTTTAGGCTGACCAAACCTTACATTCCTCCCTGCCAATTGAATGTTCAGGATCAAATTAGTGAAGTGTTGATGTCATGTGACGGAGTTAGGTGATATAGGCTTTTACTTAAGCGGAGAAGGGGAAGGAAACCAGACTGATTTGGTGGTGCACGGATGTGCGTATTTACAGTGCGACGGGCCGAAGTGAGCCAGACGTAGACAATTATTTGGTAAAGCAACGCAGTTGTCCCCGGAATATCGGGCAATCGGGCTATTGGGCGGAATTGAGGCACATAGCTGAACCTGAAAATGGCATTTCATGTCAACCGAGAGCACGCGATCTTCGTGACTTGGGAAAGTGACCGCCCAGTTACACCGCGCAGAGATACACCGCCCGTCGTCCGGCGGGACCGCTGCATGGACGTCACCGCAAGAGAGTGTCGTACTGCATATACACCCAGAACTCGATGGAGAACATTGTGGCGTCCTCCGTTGATGTACTGTTTATATAGTGATTTTTAACTACCGATTGTCCTGAGCATAGGAACTGGGTTATTCAGTGGCTACTGTATTGTAGATTTATTTTGACAGACCAAACGCGTCCATGGTTTGGAGTAGCCCTTGTGGTAGACTCGTTTTATGTGTTATGTTATCTAATAGTGAATACAATTCACATGGAAATTCATATGTGTTCGTCCTTTCTATGATTAATCTGCCGCGCTAGATATTACAATCTAAATACACAACAAATCAAGTCTTGATCCACCTGGCGTTTTGATCGACGTCTTACGAAAAACAAAGACTGTCACCATCGGCTGAAACCGTACGCACATGCACACAACGTAAGGAATCGTGTGTTTCTCTAATTATATACGTTTTTTTTCTGTTTCATTCCTTTGGTGTATGTGCTTTGATGTGCTATTTGTGAAGTGGGGAGCGATGTGCGAGACGTGTGTGCGTGCGTGTGTGTGTGTGTGTGCCCGTGTGTGTGTGCGAGTTCGTGCATACGTGTGTGTGTGTGTGTGTGTGTGTGTGTGTGTGTGTGTGTGTGTGTGTGTGTGTGTGTGTGTGTGTGTGTGTGTGTGTGTGTGTGTGTGTGTGTGTGTGTGTGTCTGTGTGCATTCGCGCGCGTTCATTCGTTCGTGCATGCGTGCGTGTGCATTAAATCAACACGTCTTTCATTAAACGTAGTCGCATGTAGTGTAGTATAGTTTACCTATTTTGTACTGATCACGGGAATACAATTACCTATTATCTATATACAGGTAGTACTAACAACTAAATTGGTACACTGTATCATTAAGAAATCTCCTCTTTACAACAGTTCACACTCTGACATAGTATCTATTTTGATAGGCTACATACTAACCATTCTTTATGCATAGCCAGGCAAGAGTGCACCACTTGTGCAATGGTTAGTTTTTTCTTTATGAATAATTTTTCCTGACCACCATTCACACAGTAAGCACAAAGGTCATGCAAACATGACCCATCAAAGGTAGAATGATCAGATTTTTTTTTATAGAGCAGTAGTTTAAAGTGTTCCGCAATTATGGGATGACCCATGTTACATGTATAACTTCAGGCGGCATAAAGCAGGCTGCTGTTTACTTGAGTAAAATTAATATAAGTAAAATGCATAACATGCATCGCGTTGAAATACACAAAAGACGAGGGTGTCACACAGTTTTGTTAACAGGAAGATATTTGAAACAAATTGTCACAAAACACTATTGTCCTGTTTCAACTGTATTATCTTGATAACTTATTTAATTGTCACTAACGGTATGTTTTATTTTGGACCTTTTATTTAAAAGATTACACCATCCGGCAAGAAATACGTAAAAACAATATATACGACAACGTTGTGATTCTTCACTCGGCCGTATTTCGATATTCATAACTGACTTCTGCTACGGTCTCAGTTTCATCTCGACTTTCTTGAGCGAGTACTTGGTTTTATGCCAGTGATACCAATTGATGCCTTCGCCACCAGCAGTGTTTGCGCCACCAAGGTACAGACCATTCAAGTTGGAGTGATGACAGCCTTTGTACCACCACGCTCCCTTGAACCGTTGTGCACAGTGCCCACTGTACACGTCATTGTCACGGTCCTTCGTGCTGAACGCCATACCATCATGGTATGTGAGTGCATCTCCTGCAGCATAAACAATGTCATCAACCCGCGAGAATCGTTCATTGTGAAAATATAACAGAACACATTATGACAAAATCAACTCTGTATTCGTTAGTTTAATGTTAATGCAGTAAAAGGACTAACATGAACAACATCAAGACACACAAACTTGAATGAACGTAGTACCATGTATAACATATACATATCAGTTTGTTAATTTAAAAGAAGCATTTAAAACGTCAGACGGATCCCGGTCACGCTCGGGTAACCTTTATCTTTACTTTACGAATATCTAGACTCGTTCCTTTTAAAGCGCGGATGATATTACAATCGAGAAAATAAATTTTAGGGAAACTGATTTTCAGCGAACACACAAAACAAACGGAATTCACGGAATCGATGGTTTGAAACGGAATTCACCCTTTTCGAACGTGATCGCAGAAAACGGACAGAATAAACGGAATCGATGTTTTTTAAACAGAATTGAACACATCACACTGAAATTCCAATTTATATAAACGACATTACAAATACATGAGTATGTTTTACTCCACATCGAGGACGAACTGTGGCATATAAACAGCGTGAAGCTGAACTAAGCAAGGAGCATGACACGCGACAGCCACGCACCCTTTTTTGTACAGCACGCACGTACAATTTTAATTTGCGTACAATTAAAACTTCTTTAATATAACTGAAACTATGATAATATTTTTTTAATATAAATTATATAAAATTCGGCAAAGGTATGCGTTAATTTTATGAGTTAATCGTGTGATTAATAAAGTGCCCAAGCCAAATCGCAGCTAGGACAAATTCCCACTCTCGCCTCTTAGTAGTCTATGCCGACAATTAAGATGCACACCATCAAACATCAATATATTTTTAGAATTAATTTTTTGACCATTAAGAAAATTGTTCGGTGGCATTTTAATAGTACATCGAATTGTAGAAAGCACATTTCGTACGATCAATGCATGTCATTCTTCAGCACGCAGCAGTAAACGAGTGCCGAAAGTGCTTAAATAGCAAAAAAATTGCCTCCCGTTCGTTGTCTACTGCTTGTGCGCAGGGGACAAACCATGGTTTAACCACTGCGCACAATCAGTTTATTCAATAATGTACTAAGTGCTTGATTTACATTAGCATTCACAACAAAAAGAACGCAAAGAGCAATACTTATTAAATGTAATATATCATGATTTAACTCGGGGCCAAGCATGGAAGTAAATATTTTTGGAAATATAGCGCACATCTACATGATGAATAATACACAACCTAGGAACCACAATCAAGGTTTGTACCATGGGCACTTCGAGATAAAGTGGTAGCTGAGATAAGCAGGTTGGAACAAGAGAACATTATAAGGAAAGTAGGCCACACTGTCTCCTCCCATAGTGGTGGTGCGGAAAGCGAACAAAACCGTGAGAATCTGTGGAGATATCAAGGTAACCACGAATCCGAATGTTGAACTGGTTCATTACTCATTATCCAATGTGGAAGATCTCTACGCGTCACTATTCTATGGTAAAGTGTTCAGTCAACTTGATATATTGCACACATACCAGCACTCCGCCACACTCCGCCACACTCCGCCACACTCCACCGCACTCCGCCGCACCAGCCGTTGGTATGTGTGCAATAACCGGAGTATCTCCCGCAGCACTATTCTTAAAATTTAGATTGCGAAATAAGTTTAGTCTAGTGAAACCTCTCATGGCTAAGGACAAGGAACAGAAGCAGCAAACACGATCGCAGCGGTGTCAAGCTTAGAGAATTGGTCATTGGGGACCCAAGTCCTGTGCATAACCATCGTGGTGGTCAAGACAAGTGGATCTCATATATGTATCTCATTACAGGTGGTCGGGACCACTCATCTTGTGCAGGTATGTGTCTGCAGACAAAAATCAGAACCATCTGCCAAGGAACTGCAAAGTAGGAATGTAGTTTCACCAACACTACTTTTACTCATGCGGCGATACGTCGGGAAGAAGACACAAAAAGAAACAGGACAATGTGGATCTGTTACGTCTCCTGTACATGTAATCGTGTAGGGTGATTGGACTGATTGTTATATTGATGGGTAGCTGTTAAGCTTAAGAAGAAGCAGCATTAGAGTTTGGTATGAGACCGTAGAGTACAGCCCAACAAAAAGTAAACATCCTTGAGCTCATGTTGGGTCAGATAGCGAACTTCTTCCTATATATCTCCGGAAGCACACTAGTTAAAAGCTCCATCTCGATAGAATACATCTGGCAAAGTCTTTCGCCATTATTCGCGGTTTCAAGGAACGGGTGCGCCCTTTATCAATTTGGCCGATATTCGCTTGGAACCAGAAGAACGTCCTCAAGATGTAAAGCCTGCTACGAAACAACGGCATATCTCACTACGGCGAGGTCATTGGGGACGACGAAGAATTATCTCCTACATTAGAAAACCTGATCGTTCTCACATGGCTGATATTAGTTTGAGACTAATGAACTGTTGCGTCGGTTTCACTCTCATGAACCGCCTGTCTTTCATCAGTGGATAATAAAACGTGCTTCCTCCGAAGTCTGCAAAGTCATTGATTCATGTTAATAATGTATAATTGTATAGCTAAATGATCACGTGTTTTGTTGTGCGTGTGTGCGTTCGCGTATGTATGTACACATGTGTGCATGGCTACACACATACTTGCGTGCTGCATGCACGAATAAAACACGCATACGGGTGTACAAGTTTTGTGTAATCACCTGCCGTTCCGTTCTACGTGCCAAGTGAAAGTCTGTACTTGTGAATTTCGTCAGCAACAGTGAAGCGCGAGTAAACAGCATATCTAGTGGCGCCTTCGAAGTCTTCCAGGTCGATTCTTAGTTTGTACTGTTTTTGTGCAGTAACGGCGTGCAGATAGTCATTGCCTAAAACATATACAATTTATCTTTACAAAGTAAACTGTCAACGAAAACAAACTAGCTTTGCCTTTTTGTTGCTGTCTGCTTGGGTCGTATATATCGCTCTACCAAAGTGTGAACTATCGTTAGAATGTGTGCAATATGTTTTTTTAAATACATTTTTTAAAACGTTACTCGTGATTTTAATCGTGTTTGTCACAGTAACGCGCAGTTGTCGTATTAAAGGAAAGTATAAAAAGGCACATTATTAGTTTGCATTTGTTTAACAGGAACACAAATTAGGTGTACAAAAAGGACATTTAGAAAAGTTAATGTAAATGCGCGCCCTGGCGATGCGCGTTTTTATGATAAAGTTGGACTGATAATAAACACAGCTAATAAATATCCATGCACTCCAGAAACACAAATACGCTAATAAACTTATAGTATAGATATCTTTTCATCATTGTTTTTATGTATGATAGAAATAGCTTTACACATCTAAACTGATAATAATTAATTCTACTTTTGTGACGATACCACATAACACAATATATACCACTACAAATATATACACATTTAACTCTCTCTCTCTCTCTCTCTCTCTCTCTCTCTCTCTCTCTCTCTCTCACTCTCTCTCTCTCTCTCTCTCTCTCTCTCTCTCTCTCTCTATATATATATATATATATATATATATATATATATATATATATATATATATATATTAGGGTGACCCGCACAAGTACAAAACGTACACATCGGCTGCTATATGTTTTATTACTGTATGGCTATATATGTCAGTCGTGAGGATCATCTATGATTTGCGCACCACTTCAAAGGATGAAGTAACATATGCCCTAGAATGAACAGTTATGTTGAAACGCTGCTTACGTCCTCGCGGAGGCAGCCATGAACATTTGTCGGGCGTCAAGTCACGTGGTGCTCAAATGTGTAGTTTGTGAATAATTATTGTTGTAATGTACGAAGTCAGTTTAATAAAACAGGCGAACGTCTGCTCGTTAGTGTTTTTCTTTGTGCAGCATTAGAAAAATCATCGTTTTGTTCTTGCTATTCCAACAGGTTGAGTGGATTTAGTATTAATCGTTCACCCACCAAGCCAGAATTCGCCAGACACGTCACCGAATCCTTCTTTGTAGCTGGCCCAGTCGCGGTAGAAATCGACAGAGCCGTCCTGTCGTCGCTGGAACACCTATACGTGAAAATTATAATTTTCGCGTGAGAACGAACGTGATACGTGACAATGAACACCTACATGAACTGTTCATCACATCCTCCGCGCCAACTTCCGAGCAAGGATCTGCACGCCAAGCCTAGTGTAGAACCAAGACTTGCCATCTCACAAGGACAGCGGATGGACATTTGATGACGATGATGACGATTATGATGATGATGATACAGACCTTGAAATTGACTGGATGTCTTGGCCATCTGCTCCTGACAGTAATGAACTCGCATAGTGCACTTTCAACAAGCAGATGTCAAATCACGATAGTCTATTGGACTAAATTGTATGATTTCTCTGTGTCAATGCAAATTGTGCATAAATATATGCCACATTTCTGGCGATGACGCTGGCGATGAAGGAAATAATTAAGCATTTACCGAATGTCAATAATGCTCGCCCAGATCATAAACTAGCTTGATTTATTTACTTAAACCAATGAAACATATTGATTCTCGCTATCAACACGTTTTAGCTTTTCCAGCCCTTAACGTAAATATATGAATAAATTGTATGATTTGCATACAAGACAAACACAACAGTTTGTTTTAGCCTTGCTTTAGGGAGACACATAATATTGCCACTAATTGACATTGAGAACACACCTTTGGTGAATTTTACAATATTGAGGTGGAGCGTATGCAATAAATATTTAAATTACATTGATACATTTGTATTAAATAGTTTAATTAAATTTATACCGAACATTGCATTATGTAAATCCAGGAGTTCACCTTTTCAGCACAAAACTTACCTACATAAATTTACCATACTGAATATAATTTAGCCAGGTTTGTTTATAGAATATAGATAATAGGCCTTAAGCGGATACCAACCAAGACGCCATAGTATCAGAACTATAAATGTGACCACTTTACCAACCAATCACCGCCATCCGTCGTCATGTCGCAGTCGACCTTAATGGTCTTATTGGCCGCGACCAGACGGATGTTGTAAACGCCACTCTCCGAGTAACCTTCCCTCTTCAACTCAGCGCAGTCGGTGGCAGACGGGCTTCCTGTCGTAGCTGATGTTGTACATGCACACGTCTTGTTCAAGTCCCGTAGATCTGCATTAAAAAAATTTTGTTTTTCATCAGATCATTAAATCTACCAAAGCAGGACCGACCGACCGACCGACCGACCGACCGACCGACCGACCGACCGACCGACCGACCGACCGACCGACCGACCGACCGACCGACCGACCGACCGACCGACCGACCGACCGACCGACCGACCGACCGACCGACCGACCGACCGACCGACCGACCGACCGACCGACCGACCGACCGACCGACCGACCGACCGACCGACCGACCGACCGACCGACCGAGGTGATGGCGTTAACTTCGTCGTCATCTGTAAGTTGGGTGGGGATTAAAGCTGCAGAGATAGTTTCCAGTGGATTTCAAGGAGTGGCTCTCAAAGGGATTCCTCGAAGTATGTGCACTTCCCAGTGTTGCACAGCGAAATGCATTTCCTCATCAGTATTCTGCGGAGGGACAACTTGAACTGCATTAAAATAGGGTTGTTGTTCCTCCCTCCTCTGTGTCTGGGTGATAAGGTCAATGTTGATGTTGACGGGTGATTTCCTCGCTGCTGCATAGTCAATTATTGCCGTTTTGCCACGTTCTGCTCTCCGTGGTCTGCCCTTGTCGTCTTTCCAGTTCATTATCTAATCATATATTTCTTCCAGAAATTGTTCCCACTACCTCATATTTTCTAAACACAGTGGAGTTTTGACCTTCTTTCGTGTATAGTTTTCGTGTGTAGCATATTGAAAAGACATAAACTTTTCGAAAGAACTGTGTGGTTTCCTCACTGCCTGCAAATTCCTTCTTCGCCGTATCTTCTCGGAGGAAGTCTTCGGCATCGACCACTGTACCTAACTGATGGTCCGTGCTGCAACACGGACATTCGTATTGTGCTTGTAGCACTCAATGCGTGTTTTGGACAGTTTGTTGCGCTCCTGAATACTCCTGCAATGTCCTATTACGCTTGCAAACACCAAAGCTTCAGTGACTAGGTCGTCGACAGCGTCAGGTAATCTGCAAATCCAACATAACTTCTACCAACTGGTTCACATACGATTTCTTTGCGAATTGCCTTGGAGTATAAAATGAGGACGCAGTCTTTCATACATGGCTTGTGTTGGTAGGAGTGTCGATCACGTGTGTGAGAGGTTCTTAATCGACAAAAGCTGCCCAACTTCTGATGTTTGATGGGTGTGGCATGTGTAGTATTGTTCTGAAGTAATCGTATGCCTTGGGGGAGTAGTAATGGAGGGTGAGTGCAAACTGTTTGATTTGTTGAGAATACTTTCTTTGTCGATCCTCGGCTGTTGGCAAGTTGGTTTCGATAGATGTATTGCGCCATCCCTAAAAAGTTGGGCTTGAGTTGAGAAGGTCTGTCATTTTTTTTATTCTGCTATTTTCTTCTAACTTCTTAATTCGAGATCTTTATTTTCGGTTTCAATTGTGCACTTTTCGCAAGTACCATTGAAGGTAATGGCTAATCTTGTATTACGTAACTATGTTATTTACTTAATCTGCGAGCCACTTTACAGGAACATCATGATCTTCCACCACATATGCCTACAGATGACTGTCTTACGTTTATCTGTTTCTGTTGTTTCGGTTGCAGGTGGGAAGGGTAGATGAAAGTGGAGGGAACCAATCACTGAGTCGTCTTCCAATCTTGTTTGGACGAACCATAAAACCCTTCTCCTGAAAGTATTCACTACAAAGGTTAATGTTGCTTGTTTGTGTTCAGTCTTTCCTCCACATTGCCTGAATCCATGGTGCCCGATGTTCTGTCATTTTCTTTACGTTTTGGCATCTGCATATAACAATACGTTGGAGGTGGCAGGTTGCCATGGTCCTAACATTGGTGGGAAGTGGAATAGATGGGACCACTGCCACACACCGCTCATCAAACATGTTGGTAAATAATGTGTCGTAATAGGTCTCTATATAATAACATGAATATTAAATAATGTGTTGTTAAGGTATTCATTACTATGAATTTGCACATATGTGCCAAATGCAATATCGTTTAAAACTGTTGCTTCTAAGTTGATGGCTCTAATGTTTGTTCATGATGACCATCGACTAAACTAGTTTTGTGCAATTAAGAATTCTTACCTGTGAGACAATATGTTAGATCCTGTTCTTGGTTCGTACAGCTGTAATCGACAAAGGAAATAACCACATTCGTTGTCCCACATTTGTATCAAGAAAGCCTCCAAATGTCGTAGAGAGTTAAACAGTAATGCATGCTTCGCAAGCCAAACTGCATACACTTGAACATTTTTTTTTTTATTGAATTATCACAATGACAGTATTGAAGAGTGCAAGTGCAGCAGCCCTTCCCGTGATCTGGATAAGCTACAACATGGGAAGGAGCTTAGCAAATGGAATTCCACCCTCTTAAGTGTAATACCCAGACCTTTCCAATGATTATACCTAATTAATATGTGTTTTACAACCGTCGTAAGTTGTTTAATTTAATTTCCATAGTAATTACCTTGCGCAATTTAATAATACTAATAATACAGCGCCATATCCAATACAGTTAACAGTGCTTTACAGATAATATATTTAAAATATTACATTACGTTAAAACAATACTTAGCATTATCAATGAAATTACATATAATATTTTGGTTTAAAATAATTAAGATGGTCTTGTCAATATAATCACGTGCGTAGACGGAACGTTGGGGGAAATAATGCGAAAGCGACTCCCCCTAGCGAACATTTAATACATAAAATTAAGTTGTGGCAGGGATGTGATAAATTTCCACGAATGCTCGGAGGTTGGTATTGTGGTGTTCAACGTCATAGAGGGCGCAACCAGTAACGTATTGATATAAATGTGAAATAGATTATTAACTTGTGGAGTTGTGGCTAATCAGTACAATAGAGACAGGATATAAAAAAAACTATAATAAAATTATTTAAAAAAATAGTTAATATATAACTTATAACGAGATAGTTAAACTAAATATAGTAAATGTATACTTAATAATAGTTAAGACCTCATTGAAAATATTGCGTAGCTAATCTCAAAACACAGACTTCAGTCATGAAACATGCAAAAAGGAATGTGGTTTGACAACAATGGATACCAGGACACTAAGAAGAAATCACACAGATGTTTCTAAAGTAAGGTATGGTTACGATGATACTGGTAGTAACATTTTCGTCAAGTGTATACTGATTGTGTGAATGTAGTAGTGTGAATGTTTAAAACACAATTGACAACAATCTGAGTGGCCCACACAAAGAATATTTGTGAGGGGTAAATTTGAGTTGACCCACTAACAAATGTTAGAGCTAAATGTGACCACAGAAGCAGTTTGTGGATGCAGCAAACATCCAGGGTACGAACTTAGCTTACTATTGGATCAGCCCCAGTTAGGAACGTAACTACTTGACGTTTCCTGGAATGAACACTGCCAGATCTACACGTATTTCTCACTGTTCCAAGCGTATGAGTACTTCATTCAGAACATGACCCAATTAACTTATTATATTAAATGACTCAATTTTTTTCTGCTCTCCAACAAACCCAGATGAAATAATTGCATTGATTAAAGTATCGAAATTAAATTCATCAAGTGACTTTGAAAACATAGACGCATACATAGTGAAACAAATCATAACACCGATAGCAAATCCATTAATACTTATTATATTTTAACAAATCTTTTGAAACAGGTATAGTGCCAGTCGAATTTAAAATTGCAAAAGTTATCCCTATGCACAAAAAGGAAAATATCAATGTTTTTAGTAATTACACGCCAATCTCAGTTTACATCTAGAAAGTTGGGCTGATCATTTTCTTACTGATTGCAATATAATAAATGATTACCAGTATTGATTAAAACTAATATGCAACATACAAGGCTCTAAACTATTTAATACATATAATATTAACGAAATTGGTAAAAGGAATTATAATATAAAGGTATTAAATGACCTCTCCAAAGCATTTGACACCGTCGACCATAATATATTATTTAACAAAATTGTTAAGGAATACAAAGGTTAATCTACAGTGGTTAGAAAACTGACTTTTAACAAATGATAATAATATGTTCCTCAAATGTCAATACTTAGCCCACTTCTTTTCATCTTATACATAAATGACATTGTTAAAACTTCAAGTATATTCAACTTCATTTCATTTGAAGACGCCACAAATATGCTTCACTAACATAAAACATTTAATATTCTTACAGAAGCAATAAATGTAGAACTTAGCAAGGCAAAACATTTTGAAAAAGAAAGCGATCAGAACAGCTACCAAATCTGATTACATGGCATATAATTAAACAGATAATTTATTCAAGAGAAACAATTTGTTGAAATTAAACGACATTTATTAATGTCAGCTTGGTGTCTTTAAACACATATTCAGCAAACATTTGCTCCCAACCTACGTGATAGTTCTTTTTTTACATAACATTTGAGGTCTATAGCCAAAATACTGATTATTATATTCCTCAGATCAGAACATATATCAATAAATTCACAATCACTTACATGGGTCCACTATTTTTGAAATCTCTATCCTCTGAAATCACACTACCGATCTCAGAACACAGTTTTAAACATAGCATTACAGAACTGTTGTTTTGATTGCGTATACGGTGTCGGCATTACCTGCACCACACAGGTTTTTGTATGTATACTACGCTTAATTGTTATAATATAATGAAGATATCTCTACCTATTTAGGTAATTAATTTTTTTTATTTACTTTAAACCTTGCTATCTGTAATCATTGTATATACGTTTATATCTATAATAATGGGCTAATTATATATATATATATATATATATATATATATATATATATATATATATATATATATATATATATATATATATATATATATATATATATATATATATATATATATATATATATATATATATATATATATATATATATATATATATATATATATGTGTGTGTGTGTGTGTGTGTGTGTATGTTTGTCAAAATATTAGTTATGACTTACAATATCATTGTCACAGTCCTTCGTGCTGAACGTCATGCCAGCATGTAATCTGATTGAATTTCCTGCAACATAAACGATATCATAAACCCGCAGAATTGTCCATTGTGAACATAATACAGAGCGCATTATACTGGTTATTTTAATGTTAACTACTGGTATTAATGCAACTAAATTACTAAAATATACATATTTAAAACTCCTACACTATTTCTTGATATTAATGGAGATCGCTGAATGTTTCGTGGAATGGAATTCAACTTGAGAAGTCGAACGGAGTCATGCTCGTGTAAACTTTCTCTTTAATTTACGGCTAGGACAAATAGGACAAAACCGTTATCTTTTAAAATTGCAGTTAAATTGTTGAATGTGCGCCATTAATCATCAACAGACGAGCTAAGCAGGTTTGAACAAGCGAACATTAGAAGGAATTAAATGGTAATATTATCCTCGTGGAAAACGTACAGAAAATACGGAATCGATGTTTTGAAACAGAATTTAACACCTGAAACTGAAATTCCAATAGGTATCAAGGACAATTCAAATTTAATTTGCCAAGCATTAAAACAAAATTAATATCACTGAAACGGTGATAATATTTTATTTATATAAATGTTATGCTACGTGGCAAAGATATGCATTTATTTCTTGGATTAATCGCGTGTCTGATAAAACGCGCAATCCATATCGAAGCTGTGACAAGTCCCCTGCTCTCGGCGCTTAGTAGTCTATGCGGACAATTAAAACGTCCCCCATTAAACACCAATAGACGAGCCAAGCAGGTTTGAACAGGTGAACATTAGAAGGAAGGTAGACTACATTGACTGGTCTACTCTCATAGTGGTGGTGCCAAAAGCGAGTAAAACTGTGAGAATCTGTGGAGATATCAAGGTAACCACCAATCCCAATGCTGAACTGGAACATTACCCGATGCCAAACGTGGAAGTTCTATTCGCGTCACAAGTCGGTGGTAAAATGTTCAGCGAACTTGATATATTGCTCGCATACTAGCAGTTGGAGCGGGATGCTGAGTCACAAAACTATGAAACCGTGAACATCCACAGAGGAATCTATTGCTATGTGTGTAGGCCATACGGGGTAAGCAGTAATCCACGTATCTTCCAGTCGGTTAAGGATCAGACCCTGAAGGGATGGATCATGTGCTTGCAATATGACATTTTGATCACGACTGAGTCGGATCAAGAACATCTCCATGTTCTGAATGAAGTTGGAACAGTGAGGAATACGTGTAGATCTGGCATAGTTTTCGTTCCAGGAGGCGTCAAGTAGTTCCTAATTGGGGTTGATCCACTACTATGCTTAGTTTGTATCTCGGATGTTTTCCTGTAGTAGTAGGCGTGATATTTTTGACACACCATAGAGGGCGGAAACAGAAATCATCTACGGCATTAACACATTCCATGAGTACATATACGTGCCGTGACGCTTGTACATATTGATCACTGGTTACAAACAATTTATGACGATCCTCGGCTGCATGAAGACTGTGCTAACATTGGCAGCACATCGGAAGCAACTCACTCCGCCACATTCCGCCACACTCCGCCACACTCCGCCACACTCCGCCACACTCCACCACACTCTTTATGCTAACATACCGTGTGCGAACATGCATACTAAATAAAAAGGAAATATAACATAACAAATTAAATAGTGTCACATTTCCAAGTTGTTTCTTCTCTGTAGGGACATGTACTTCGAATCATAAAAACGTCGACAAACCACGATTTAAACAATTTCATTTTATAAAGTAATTTGGTAGGCGCGTAAACGGAAAGTTTCGAAAATAATACGAAAGTGACGCTCCCAGCGAACACTTATTGAACATAAATAAAAAATGGACGGGTGACGAAGTCGTATAAACGATTGGTTGGCAAGGCAACGCCATTGTTGTTTACGACTTGTTACGCCATTCCAATTGTGCTCTTGAGTAACGTATCATTGTTTTAAAGAAAAAAAAAATTTAAATATAATTACTACGCCTTAGGAAAAATTAGGGGTTTACAAATATATGGAGAACTATTTGCACATTAAATGCAAGTTGTGGCATGGGTGAAGTAATTATATATATATATATATATATATATATATATATATATATATATATATATATATATATACATATATATATACATATATATATACATATATATATATATATATATATATATATATATATATATATATATATATATATATATATATATATATATATATATATATATATATATATATATATATATATATATATACATATATATATATATATATATACATATATATATATATATATATATATATATATATATATATATATATATATATATATATATATATATATATACATATATATATATATATATATATATATATATATATACATATATATATATATATATACATATATATATATATATATATATATATATATATCTGATCGCATACTTAAATTTTATTTTGGATAATTTCATTAGATTAAAAACATCACATTGTCTGGGTTTGCCTATCTATCTACAAAGCTCTTTTACTTGCTATTGCAGGGGCTGATCCAGGGTTTAGAAAAAAATGGGGGGGGGGTCCAAGGTAATGTATGAAGCGACAAAGGCGCGAAACGAGGCGTGAAGCGTCTCGGCGTGTGTGTTTCCCATTCCATTTTTAGACAAAACACTTGAAATTGTGTAATTTGGGACACCAATTATCCGGTTTTAATCGAGTAAGGGCCTAATGTAATCAACCCAAACTTCAGACATGCGACGTCGTACGTATACATAGGGCCTTGGGCCGTGTCCCGTTTTAATACGGATTTGCTGAAAATATAAAAATCGCGATAAAGTAGTCTTATGTATTTTCTTGTATTCGTCACATAAGCATAACTTCAAATGTCAAATTTACTGTAGGCGAGGTGCAACTACTTTTGAGTCTAGAGTTTTGGCAAAACGCAGTGGATTTTGTTTCATTTACACATGTAGGTAGGCCTATTCCAAACGAGTATACTGCAATTTACTAAATCAACACGTAATCGTCTTAACTCTGTATCAGCATTATTGCAGAGACACGGTAGTGTAGTAATAGTAAAAATACATATTTATTCGTATGACAATGTGTACAGTTCAAATACAATTGAAGTATCTTTGCACACGAAGAGACTATCAGGTCTTTGACTAAAAAAGTGCTACACGCATTCTCTATATTATTCAGCAAATCCTTTGCCAAGGAAACTTTAATAGTTTCTCATCCAGCCCCTTCTGATAGTGGTTCTGAATGATATGATAAAAGTGGCTTGGTTTCATATTATAGAAAGTCGTGGCATCAAGTTTGAACTGAGACAAAGTGTAATTGAAACTTTTAGACATATATGAACCAATACCCCGAAGGGCTAGATTGCCCTCTCAAGAGAGTCCAAACATTTAATGCATGTTAAACTACTCTGTATAAAGCTTACCATTGGATTCATGGTCTGAATTTGAATCGGGAGACATTCTGCTAAAAGTAAAAGTAGTGCCATATAATACCAGTGAGTGCAAACTGGTAGATTAAAACGTTTCCTGATACCTTTGCGCCACGTAAATGAAAATACATCATAGAAATACACACACCATAGAAAGAGGAACATAATGACATAACTAATTGACGTTGTGTACTTATCCTACAAAACCCAAACATTTAAATGTAGTGATTAGCACATCCACCTTTCATGCCATAGTTCTGAATTTAAGACGCAAACCGGACACGGTACATCTGGTGTTTGGCGATAAAGTTCTAAAAAAGCTAACTAGTTGAATGAGACCTCAAAAGGCCAAAACATTCTAACCACACTGTAACTATACAGACTGTAGTCAGTTAATAGAACGTTGCCGGGTGCTGGAAACTAGAAACTCTGTTTATATTAGCTACGTTTTAATAACTGTTGTTCAACTGTGTGTGTGTGTGCGCGTGTGCATGTGCGTGTGTGTGCGTGTGTGTGTGTGTGTGTGTGTGTGTGTGTGTGTGTGTGTGTGTGTGTGTGTGTGTGTGTGTGTGTGTGTGTGTGTGTGTGTGTGTGTGTGTGTGTGTGTGTGTGTGTGTGTGTGTGTGTGTGTGTGTGTGTGTGTGTGTGTGTGTGTGTGTGTGTGTGTGTGCGAGCGTGTGCGCGGGTGCACGGGTTTTTTTTTTTTAACATTTTGCACGATAGCATGTTCCTAATAACACATAACACACCGTCATTATTACCAAGACTTAATGTAATGCTGCTCTCCAACATGCCCGAAGAGCAGAGTATCTCGAGTGCCAGAGTTAGAAGTGGCTGTGATTTTGTTGACTGAGTAGCCTTGTTTCGTGCTCTGCTCCTGGCTGGTCACAATGTGTACATGACGTCCCAACATTCTGGCCATTCCTTGGACGGCAACCGCATCAACCCGGAATACCTGGCTGCAATGAGAAAGAGGGCTTACTCATTGCAGCCAGGTATTTTTTATTTCGCGGGGAGACGTTACCGCTAAGAATAACTTTGGAGATACGCTGGACGCCATGTGTAACATCGCCTGTGCTAGAACAGTGTCCGAAAACGTCGGCCTGCTACTAAAGAATTCGTACGTAGAAAGCAACAATTTCACCTTGTGTTGTTTCTTGGCAATGCCTTTGTCCCCCGTTGACATGCAATTGCAATGGATTTTGGTACTCAAAAGGGGTCGGAACCCCTAAACCCCCTCTGGATCCGCCTATTGTGCAATATTCTTGCTTGCATTATATATATATATATATATATATATATATATATATATATATATATATATATATATATATATATATATATATATATATATATATATATATATATATATATATATATACATATATATATATATATATATATATATATATATATATATATATATACATATATATATATATATATATATATATATATATATATATATATATATATATATATATATATATATATATATATATATATATATATATATATATATATATATATATATATATATATATATATATATATAGTGCAAGCAAGTATATTGCATATAGCAAATAAAAGTAAAAGAGCTTTACAGTGCAGTTCGTGATGCTCACTGGCTTTGTAGAGAGATAGGCAAACCCAGACAAGCTGATCTTTTTAATCTAATGAAATTATCCGGACTAAAATGTAGGCATGCGATCAGAAAATGTAAAAAGGACAAAGAAAATATAATCGCTGATAGCATGTGTAAAGAGTATCGTCGTAAATTCTGCAGGGAAAATAAGCACCATACAAACAGTAAAGAAAAACTTCCCACGAACATTAAAGGTGTCCACGGCGATGGAACATTGGGTCAATGTGGAAGTACTACTTTGAAAATATATTTAACAGTGTGAAAGACAGCCGTTGTGATAAAGTTCACTTTGGTTGCGTTACTGACAAAACTGGAATGAATATTGATGCAGGTGAACTGATGAATATTATTAATGAATTATCATGCAATAAGTCATTAGGTCTGGATGGACTTACTGCAGAACATATCAAGTTCGCTGATTCACAACTCGTGATACTATTATATATTCTTCTGTCCAAAAAACGAAAAAAATCAAATTGATGCAGCTGAAAGAAGAGAAGACAAAGTTGCAGATTATTAAATTGCAAGGCGATCTGCAACTACAGTAGTTTTACATGCATGAACACTTATTGAAAGCAACTGTGTACAATGTAATTGACACGTCAATGGTGTGACACTTAGTGATGTTTGTCAATACAATTGTAGGTATTTCACCTACAATGTTATTGACAGACACTATAATATTATTGATGCTTTATTTACGTTATACATAGTTGCTTTCAGTACGTGAACTGTGTATCAGTTCGGAAACATGAGTTCAAATGTTCTAGTGTTTACTTCAACACATTGTCAGACTATTATCAAAAGTAATTTCTCACAACAGCATATCTAGCTGCTTTCCCTGCAGTGTTGCGTACCCGCTCGGCCGCAGCGGGGGGCATTGCCCATGTACGTTTGTAAGGGGTTGTCGTCTGGCTGAAGGTTGGTGTCATTCCCTGGAGGGGGTGGCAGTCCGAGTTATGTTGTACGGCTGTGCAGCATCACACACGCATATAACATATATAACTTTGCATGCCTTTGTTAGAGTGAGGCAGATCTCACCGTGCAGGCAATGCCGTCGACGTTTTAACACACAACTGCCTCTTTCGACAGTGCTTCGCGTGATGCAATGGGCGTCTGTGTATGCTCCTTCTTGGCAATCCCATGGCTTCAGTATCGGTGTCAGCAGCCAGTCTCGAAGCATGTAGCCAATGTCGCCAAGAAACACCCTGTCAGTGGCTTCTGGTGTGACTCAAACGCGTCAAACAGTGGTGATTCCCTAAATATTCTGGCGTCATGAACCGAGCCCGGCCACTTGGCTACGAGTTGCTGTCACTTGCCCCTTCCTTGGACATTTGCCCCTAAGACACTTGCCTCCCCCCGGACATTTGCCTCAGTAGTACACGTTAAGGTTTCATTCCCCTACCATAAAAGAGCACCATGGTCAGCCATTATTGTCCGTCTCCGCCATTATTGTCCGTCAACCAATCAGAGAGCGTCCTGAAGGCCACGTGATCATCCACCATTATTGTCCGTCAACCAATCAGAGAGCGTCCTGAAGGCCGCGTGAATCGCTCAGCCAATCAGAGAATGTCACAGTGCCTTCTAGCGACCGTAGCGTGATCTAATATCGATGAACAGCGCCTCCTAGTGACCGATATCGATGATTAGCGCCTCCTAGCGAACGTAGCGTGATATAATATCGATGAACAGCGCCTCCTAACGACTAGAGAACGATCGGAACATTAATTTAACCCTATATTTGGTTATTTTACCCTACGTTACCCTATATTTGGTTATTTTACACTATATTTGGTTATTTTACCCCACCCTACCCTATATTTGGCTAATCTACCCCACGCTACCCTATAGTTGAGTTGTTATATTTAGACCTAGTGCGACGCGATGCGGTAATCTGTTGTTGTAACTTGATATTCAGCGGACTGTGAGACGACAGCCCGAAGTGGGTTATTATTATGAACAGCTGTTGCAATGACACACGGATTGCATCGTTGACGGAGGAAATTTTGTGGGAAATAGGCGTGTAGAAGGTTGGTGGAATGTTGTTCAATATTAGAAATACAATATATGGAGACCACGGACTGCATCGATATCGTTAATACGAGCGTGTGAGATTTTAAATAGTGTTGTGTAATCGTTGCTCAATATTTTATGACAGTGGCGGAATCTATATATAGCGTTTAGCGTTAAATCACGGCGTAGACCGAAACAGTGGACTCGTTTTTTAAGTAGACAGCTGCATTCTGTTGTTTCGAGTCGTGGCCGTTCTCAATGGAACAGCGGGGCAGGCGTAAGGTTGGTGGATTGATATGACTATTATAAATGTTGCCCTATGCTAGTGTGTTGCAACCGGCAGTGAATTATTACGAATAGCTGTAGCAGACTGGTGGAAATAGACGTGTGATTTTAAATAGCGTTGTGCAATAGTTAATGGCTATAACATGTATACGGACTGAATCGATTGCGTTAGGTTGTAACTCGTTAGCGTTAAATCACAGC
The DNA here is from genome assembly GCA_033239005.1 of Lamellibrachia satsuma. Lineage (NCBI taxonomy): Eukaryota > Metazoa > Annelida > Polychaeta > Sabellida > Siboglinidae > Lamellibrachia > Lamellibrachia satsuma. Next base: position 318,559 of record BSQZ01000043.1, on the reverse strand, counting down.
GTAGACCGATGTAACTCGATACTTAAACAGCGGGCGTACTGCGGGTGGAGTTTATTCGTGTTGCAAGCGGTTGGACTTTGTGTGAACGATCGTGTATAATAAAAAAGTATATTTTTTTGTCAAATGGAATGCGTTATTTACCGAGAACGATAGTGTACACAACAGACATGTATTAACGATGCAAAAACAAAATTTAATATAGAAAAGATACATAATTAATACGTGTAGCATAATACAATATGTTATAATAATAACGAAGCGGCATGTTATAATAAAGATACATAATGTAGAAGCAGGCAGATCATTAGTAATAATAATACAATATGTTTAGATAGATATTAACGAAGTGACATGTAATACAATATGTTATAATATAGAATAATACAGATACATAATGAAACATCAAACAAATTAATGTAGAAGCAGGCAGATCATCATAGATAGATATTAACGAAGCGGCATGTTATTATAAAGAAGTGTTCATTGAATAAGTGTTCATTTTTGAAGATGGCGGCGTGAATCGAGGCATCATATGGAAAATTAATATAGAAAAGTTACATAACGAAGCAGTAATTAATACGTGTAGCATAATACAATATGTTATAATATTAACGAAGCGGCATTTTATAATAAAGATACATAATGTAGAAGCAGGCAGATCATCAGTAAAAATAATACAATATGTTTAGATAGATATTAACGAAGTGACATGTAATACAATACAGATACATCAAACAAATTAATGTAGAAGCAGGCAGATCATTATAGATAGATATTAACGAAGCGGCATGTTATTGTAAAGAAGTGTTCATTGAATAAATGTTAATTTTTTGAAGATGGCGGCATGAATCGAGGCATCATAAGGAAAAAACCGCAGTCGACGGTTTTTGTGTTTGGAGCGTCGTGGTAAGGTTGATGGCAGCGGCGGCGGCGGCGGCGGCGGCGGCGGCGGCGGCGGCGGCGGCGGCGGCGGCGGCGGCGGCGGCGGCGGCGGCGGCGGCGGCGGCGGCGGCGGACGGAGACGGTATGTCGAGCAGATAATTTTCAGAGGCGGACGGCAGCGGCGGCGGCGGCGGCGGAGGGCGGCGGTGGTGTCGAAGTGAGACGAACGGTGCAGGGTTGAATGGGCGAGGAATGGTAGTGGCGGGATTGATCGGAAACGAAAGTGACGGAACGTCCATCAATTCGTTTTCCCAATTTTCAGATGGAGGCGATGGCGGGGGAGTCGATCCGTACGGTGGGTTGGTTGATTTGAGTAGTTGGTGCATGATGAACGGCCATAGCATGAGTTTTGTAGGACGTGAAGGCGGTGGTGGTGGTGGCGTTGGTTTTCCCTCTAGGATGTTGAAGAGGTGCGTTATATGTTTTCGCAGCATTCGGTCTACCAATTCCGTCATGACGTGGTCCCATTTAAGGGAGTGAAGTCTGCAAAGAAGAAGAAAGGAAACGACATTACTTGCAACATTTCTAGCTAGTCGTCAGCGCTGTAAGGAAGAAAATAGTGAGTTTAGGAAACAACATTACTAGTTAGTCATTGCTGTAAGTAAGAAAATAGTGAGTTTATTACATCGGTAAGCAAGGAAACACAAACTTACTGTCGGTAATGTTCGTGACGATACACTCCCATGAGTGTTGTGTAAATTATGATGACGTCCTCAACGTATTTAGTGATATATCGCATTGTCAGTCCGATCACGGACATAACGATGGCTATAATAGTGATGAATAGATGCTTGAGCAACATGACGACGACGACGACGACGACGACGACGGAGTAAAAAGGTTGAAGAGAAACGAGAATACGGTTGACGAGAACACGACGCGAGAAGTCTTTATATAGAGAGGTTGTTGACAACTTCGCGAACAACGGAACTCGTCGTATCGGAGAGCTGTCAGATAAAGACGCAGCATTTATTCGTCAAGCAGTCAAAAAACCGAGGTGAACAGTACTCGTAGTACAACGCATATAACGTAGTAAATGTACATTTTAACATCACAACACAAGCATGAATCGTCCGATTCGCTTTAGAGGCGCTAATAGCTATCTGTCTAATTTTTATGCGTGTAAAATACGAGTGGGAAATAAAGAATTTCACACCGTGGAAAGTGCCTATCAGTGGAAGAAATGTATGCATAATAAAGACTTGAAGACAGCTGAAAAAATTATAACCACGAGGAGCGGCCTACAGGCTAAATACCTAAGCAAGAGCATTCGAGTGAAGCCACATTTACAAGATGAATGGAACAAGCGACGATATTCCGTGATGCACGCGCTAGTAGCTGTGAAATTCCGTGATCGATATTTACGGAAACGACTTTTAGACACAGGAAATAGTCATTTGATGGAATGGGTAAAAAGCAAAGAGGGTTTTTGGAGTGCGTTGACCTACAATGGTCAAGCTGCTCAGAATATGCTTGGTGAGATACTCATGCGAGTAAGAGAGTTCATACGCGTGCACGAGACAGTTAAAAACGGGTCTGATATAATACCCGGAGACAGGACCGGTCGAGATTACAACCAGGCACTCGAAAACATCACGCGCTGTGTAGGCAACGAGCCAAGTTGCGGTCGAAAACATCACGCACTTGAACAGCGCAACTGCGCAATAACACAGGAAAACATCACGTTGACAGCAACGAACCAAGTCGCAATCGAAAACACCACGCGCTTGGACAGTGAGTCAAGTAAAACTGCGCAGTAACACAGCGAAAACATCACGAGCTGTGCGGGCAACGAGTCAACAGGAGGTCTATATAAAGACGGATATGAAGACACAGGAGTAGTATTACAATTGTTCTGATCGACTCTACACGAAGATGGACGCTTCACATCAGACCGACAGCGAGATGAATCTGGCGAAATTGCAAGACGAGGTAAGTACTGGTCGCTACGTGTTTAAACAACCGTTAGTCATAACGGCATGCGGCGTACAAGACAGACACGTTTTTTACGTAGCGTGTTCGAGATGTCCTAAAGGACTCAACAACGGCGTCTGTCCGGTGCACGGACTGCAAAGTGAATGCGTGTACAGATTCGTTCTGCGTCTCCTTCTGACAGACAGTTATGGCAGTGAATGTTGGTGTACTTGTTTTGATGAAAATGCGGTTAAAATTTTATGGTTCTCAGCAAACGAGTACGTGTCTTTGGAGACAGAAGAGGAATGATACGAGTCGATGTCGACGCTGCGAGGCAGTCAGGTCATGGTCACCATTAGGAAACGCGTGACCAAAGAGTACGTAAACTGCAATGTCGCAGACATTGATGTCGTAACCGTGTAACTTTGTTGACAGGACGAAACTGTTACCACCGACGTTGCTGCTGCTGCTGCTGCTGTCATTGCTAGCACATCCAGTGGAGATGTCGACGACGAAAAAGCGAAGGTGAGAAAATGGTTAAGTGATAATAGCACTAACGATTTATTCTCTTCTTCTTCTTCCTCGACTGACATGATTGTGATAACGGATGACGAGGAAGAAAATGATAAATTCGATGCCATAGTCATCAACAGCAGTGACAGCAGCAGCAGCAGCAGCGACGGTGAAGACATGTCGTCGACGATGCGTCAAATAGATAGGATAGTAGATCGTGATGATTCTATGATTAACGAACAGAAGTTTAATACAGCTGTAGAGAGTGCTGCTGTCCAGTACGCGTGCGATGAGGTGAGTCGTATAATGAGTTTAGACTCAGACGATGATTACATACCCTCATCTGCCACGATCATGCATATCTTGCGATGGTTAAGTGTACAAGTGATCACAACGTGTGGGAACATGCAGTGGCGAGAACGCGTGAAAGACAAGGTGAGAGATGTGATAATTGAACGATATATGCAACGCATGAATTGATAATCTTTTGTTTTGTTCAAGAAGGTGTGCAAGAGACAGGCGTCACTAATCTTTCTGTTCAAGAAAATTCGCAAGAGACAGGTGTCAAACGACGACGACATCGATTGGTTGATGACGGTCAAACGACACAAATCGTCAGGGGTGTCACCGGCGTCGACGGAAGTACTCTCTTACCCGGAGGGTTGTCCGTTGTCCTGGTCAGAAGATGACGTCATGTCAGACGTGTCATGCGATAAAAATGTTGTCGACAGCCCCGAATCACCAGACGTACGCATGTCTTCAGAGGAATGTGACTACATCATCGAAGATGCTATGATTCATAAGATCATAAGCGAGTGTCAAAGTAGTCGTCTCTCGCTCGAAACGATGACGTACAACGTTTGTCAGGACGTTACCACTACAATCATGGCGTCGGAGTGGCAAAAAGATCTTCGACGTAACATTCAACGCATCGAACCACATTTGAAATGAACTTTTAAACCCTCTCTTTGAAATTACCATTTTAATGTCAACATTTCTGACGTTCCTATATATCGCATTGAACTTTTAATCTCTCTCTTTGAAATGACCATTTTAATGTCAACATTTCTGAAGTTCCTATATATCACAGTAGAAACACCATTGCGTAGTTGAATATATAACCACTGTAGAAACGAACATTTCTTAGGTTTGAATATTATCACAGTAGAAACGAACATTACGTAGTTGAATATATGTATATATATATAACCATTGCAGAAACGAAAATTTCGTAGTTTTGAATATTATTTCATATGAATTAATACATTTTTATATTATTGTTGTTGTTGTTATTGTTATATACATCTCTGCGAAAAAAGCTTATTCATCTACTATACTAGCCTCTGCCATATCGATATCCGATCGTAAGCTAGGGGTCACTGTCGAGATCATAAGATCCACAAACCTAACATCATATCGTAAGCTAGGGTCACTGTCGAAATCGTAAAGATTCACAAACCCAACATACCATTAATCATGTATAAGTTGAATCGTATGTGTATGTATGATTACAAACAACAACATAATAAAAATGAAAATATATGATGCGTGTTGTCCTGTCAGTTCTTCATCCCATAGTCGGTCATGCCTAAGGAACTCGCAGTCCGTTCGATGTCGCCACCGTACGGTCTTGTCTAGATAGAGTGGCGCCCTCTGTGCTGAAGGAACTCGCAGTCCGTTCGATGTCGCCACCGTACGGTCCTGCCTAGATAGGGTGGTGCCCTCTGTGCTGAAAGAACTCGCAGTCCGTTCGATGTCGCCACCGTACGGTCCTGCCTGATTATTTGCATTCGTATATGCTACTCTCTGTATATCAAATAATGAACGGTCCTTAGAATAATGAACGGTCCTGAATATATATATATACTATAGCGAGAGTCAATGTTTGTCATTGTAGACGGCAACATGAAACGTCATCTATGTCGCCATTGCGGTCTCGCAGTCGATACGTATGCAGAGCTAAAACGTCACGTAGAAAGTCATTCGATACCGTCTGAGCATTCTTATTCGATAGCACCACCTAGCGACCACGTAGTAAAGAAAAAGTCGATACCGTCTGAGCATTCTTATTCGATAGCGCCACCTAGCGACCACGTAGTAAAGAAAAAGTCGATACCGTCTGAGCATTCTTATTCGATAGCGCCACCTAGCGACCACGTAGTAAAGAAAAAGAAATACTCGTGTAAATGCGATGAGACGTTCGTAAGATGGAACGATCTACAGCATCACGTAAGAACAGTGTGTCGTCTTACCAATACGTGTACGACCTGTGGAAAGAATTTCGAGAGATACAACAATTTACAGGTCACGTAACAACATGTCATCTTAAAAAAAAGGATCACATACACGTGTACGAAATGCGGAAAGAATTGCAAGAAACACCACACCCTGATCAGCCATAACCTGTTCAAACACAATAAATCACCACCACCACCAAAGAGATCAAACGCAGAAGACACCACATCCCATCACCCGTTAGTTACCGACGAAGATCCCGTCGATCCACCTGCTCGACTTCCCTTTGCCGATAACCTGTCGACGGAACTGCTAGATGTCGTTCGAGCGCACTGGCAAGCCATACGGACACGCGTGTCGAGAGGACCTCTCCAGTGCAGGTACGATTACAGATTAATCGAGCTAGACACGACCGTTCTAGAGATGCCTTTGAAGAAAATGTACCAGGAACAGACCAATGCCTTCAAGATTAACCTCAGTTATGGATTCATACTGAGGAAAAAGATCACGGGACGATACAAGTACTATCACTCCTCGTGTAATTGCTGTGGACGATACCTGAACGAACACAGTCTCGTCACCAACAGTAAGGATTTTGACAAATTTCTCGAACGCATCCACGAAACCGACATCTTGCAGTGGGCCATCAATCAAAGACCAGATTCTACGTGGGTGTGCGAACTCTTGACCAACGTCACATTTTTTGTCAACCGCATCGTCGATCATTCGATAGGATGTGTAAACATGGTCCCTCTTCCGGACTACATCAAGAAGAACAAAGCCGTCATCGGTCTGGACAAAGATCGCAAACTCGCCAAAAGGTACAATGATAACCTGTGTCTCTTCCGGTGTTTGGCCCTCATCGTGGATGTGACATACACCAATTGGAACCAGCGGTTAAGACGCTGTACGAGACTTACAACCAAGACGGTGTACCCATGGAACAATTTGCTGGGGTCATGATGAAAGACCTCTATCGTGTAGAGACGACGTTCCAGACTAATGTGTGCGTGTACAGTCTCGTCAAACCGGATGAGGAGGACGAACGACCGACCGCCGAACTCATCCGTCGATCGATCTGTAAATATCCTACCACGCTCTACCTCAACCTTCACGAGACACATTTCTCCTTCATCCAGGACACGCGTATGTATTGTCACTCGTACAGATGTCGGAAATGCAACTCGTTGTGGACACACGCATGGAAGGTACGTCAACACGAGAGCACGTGTACGGGAGGCGTGCGTCGAATCTTTCCTGGCGGTGTGTACCATTCGACTCCGACAATATTCGAACTATTGGACGACGAGAACATTCGAGTGAACGAATCGTTGCGGTACTACCCGTACCGAGCCACTTTTGATTTCGAGTGTTGGTTCGATACCGGACAACTTCCGTCTGACAGTGACCAGGTTCACTGGATTGCACGTCACGTTCCAATGAGCGTCAGCGTGGCGTCAAACGTACCAGGACACGAACGAGTGAAATGTCTCGTCACGAACGGAGACACTAACAAGTTGGTGATCGACATGATGACCGTTCTGACATCGATGAGTGACGCCGCGTACGACAGTATCAAAGACTCGTACGAGAGCGTGTTGGATCAACTCGCTGAAGCAATGACGCGATGGGACGAACAAGAGGAGACTACACGAGCAGCCAACGACAAGAAGAAGAAGAAATCTCGACGTACAAAAAATCCATACAAAAAACTGATGGGACAACTGTATGGATGGATGCGTCAGTTACCCGTCGTCGGATTCAATTCTGGTCATTACGATCTCAATGCCATCAAACAGTTCCTCGTACCTTACTTTCTGTCCACTGCAAAGGAACAAGAAGAGAGGAAACGAGAGGAAGAAGAAGAGGAAGAGAACGAGGGTGCCGTTCCATTTTTCCTCATCAAACGCAGTAATACTTTCATGTGTCTTTCGACGGATCAGCTTAAATTCCTAGACATGACCAACTACATAGCCCCTGGGTTCAGTTACGACAAGTATCTGAAAGCGTACGGATGCGAGGTGACGAAAGGTCATTTCCCGTACTAGTACATTGTTCGACTGGAGAAGCTTCACGATATCGCTCTTCCGCCGAAAGAGGCCTTCTTCAGTCGTCTGAAGAATGAAGGAATTTCCGACGAGGATTACGCGAGTTGTCAGAAGGCCTGGTGCGACAACGACATGACGACGTTGCGAGATTTTCTCGTCTGGTACAACAACAGGGACGTGGTTCCCTTTTTGCAGGCCATCGACCGACAGGTTGACTTCTATCAACAGCGAGGGATAGACATGTTCAAGCAAGGCATCAGCGTACCTGGTCTGACCCTGTTGTACTTGTTCAACGACCTTCCGGAGAAGACCTACTTTACCATCTTCAACGAGAAGAACAAAGATCTGCACGACCTCGTCAAAGATAAATTTTGCGGTGGTCCGTCGATCATATTTCACCGATATCACGAGAAAGGGATCACCGTGCTACGTCTGAACGAGTACGGAAAGGCTGCCCGTCCGTGTCGATCGATCGTCGGATACGACCCGAACGCGCTGTATCTGTGGTCACTCATGCAAGACATGCCTACTGGATGGTACACGCGACGGCGGGTTGAGAAGGACTTCCGTCCCGAATCGGCGCAGATGTACGGACAGATGGCCGCGGAATGGCTGACGTGGGAATCCGAACGCACGGGACTTTCCATACGACATCAGATCAACGGACGAGAGAAAAGGATAGGCAAGCGTCGGGTGGATGGATGGTGCAGCGAGACGAAGACGGCTTATCAGTTCCACGGGTGTTTCTTTCACGGTTGCCCGTGCACTCGAGAAGAGGTCAATTCCGTCAACGGGATATCCATGGCCGAACTGCTCGACACGACCCGAAACACCACCGCCTACCTACGTCACTTCGTCAAGGTCGTCGAGCTGTGGGAATGCGAGTGGAAAGAGATGAGACGAGATCCAATCGTAAAACGGTGTTTGGACGCTGCGTTTCCCCGACGTCGACGTCACGTGAGGTGGACGATGACGACGCAACAGATCCTGAACGAGGTGCGCGCTGGAACCGTGTTCGGCATGATCGAGTGCGACATTCGCGTGCCAGAAGAACTGCGCGAGTACTTTGGCGAGATGCAGCCCGTGTTCAGGAACATCCGTCTGATGCGCGAGGATCTCGGTTCATTCATGCGTCGATACGCCGAAGCGCACAACATCATGACGACTCCGAGGCGCATGCTCGTGGGCAGTTATTACGGCGATAAGATATTACTCGCCACGCCTCTGTTGCGATGGTATCTGGATCACGGTCTCGAGGTGTTGCACGTTTACCAGGCCATCGAGTACGATCCGATTCCGTGTTTCCGACAATTCGGTGATGCCGTGTCCAAGGCCCGACGCGAGGGAGACATCCACAGAGACAGGACGATCATCGCGGATACAATGAAGTTGCTGGGGAACTCGGGTTACGGAAAGACCATCACCAACGTGGACCGACATCGTGACGTCAACTATTGCGTGGAGAAGAAGGCATCGCGTCTGATCAACGATAAACGGTTCCGACAACTCGACATCATCGTCGACGACGCGTACGAGATAGAGATGAGCAAGAGAACCGTCAAGTACACACTACCCGTACACGTGGGATTCTTCGTTCTGCAATACGCCAAGATGCGCATGTTGCAGTTCTATTACGACTTCATCGACAGATACGTGGAACGACCTTTGTTTCAATACTGCGAGATGGATACGGACAGTGCCTATTTGGCCTTGACCGGTGAGTCCATCGATGACCTCGTGACCCCAACACTGCGAGATCATTATTTCCGACATCGTTCTGAATGGCTTCCGTCCGAATGTTGCGACGAACATCGAAACGAGTACGTGCGCTGTCGACTCGCCGGTCGACCTTGGCTCGGAGACGAGGCGTGCTGTAAGGCACGCAGAGCGTACGACAAGAGGACACCGGGTCTGTTCAAGGTAGAGTGGTCGGGCGAAGGATTCGTGGGGTTGTGCAGCAAGACGTACTATTGTTTTGGGGCCACCGACAAGTACAGTACCAAAGGTCTGAGCAAACGTCACAACGTCATCGACAAGGAGACGTTCCTGAAAGTGCTCACCAACCGTCAGAGCGGAAGTGGAAAGAACCTCGGATTCCGAGTGCATAAATCAACCGTGCTGACTTACGTGCAGGATCGAGCGGCTCTCACCTACTTCTACGCCAAACGCGTGGTACACGAGGACGAACTGAGTACGGGTCCGACGGACGTGTAGACGCTGCATGCGGTTATTTGTCATAACCGATCATGGACACGCGATGTAAACATCCCTTCACGTGCATCGTTGCCGGACCGACGGGATGTGGCAAGAGCACGTTCGTGACGCGTCTGTTGCGTCACGCATCTGCGATGATTGATCCACCTCCCGAAAAGATCACGTGGTGTTACGGAGAATGGCAAGAGGCTTACGCAACGACGGACTTGACTCACGTGCGATTCGAGGAAGGGTTACCGACGTCTGACATGTTTGAAGCGACAACGAGGAACCTCATCGTCATAGACGATCTCATGACAGAAACGGATGAGCGGGTCACGACCTTGTTCACTAAAAAAGTCACCACAGAAACACGTCCGTGCTATATCTCGTACAGAACCTTTTCCCTAAAAACAAAGAGAGTCGCACCATCAGTCTTAACACTCACTACATGGTGTTGTTCAAGAATCCGCGCGATGCAACGCAGATGTCGCACCTGGCTCGTCAGATGTATCCGATACGCACGAAATTTGCGCTAGACGCTTTTAAAGACGCCACGACAGCACCATACGGTTATCTATTAATCGATCTCAAACAGGACACTCCCGAGGACATGCGTCTGCGCGCGTGCGTCTTTCCCGACGACGACGTGCAGTACGTGTACCTACCTAAAGTATAAAAAGACGGAACGTGTGAGTCGTCTCTTCATTCGCACCATGTCTGAGCTGGTGAAGAGACACATTGAGTGCATACAGACTCTGAGCAGGCACAAGAACGCCAAAATAAGAAAGGCCATCATCGCCAACGCCAACGCCGATCTGCTGTGTGCACTGGCCGAGTGTGCCTACAACATACTAAAGAGGAACGTTCCGTTGACTGATTTACAGAGGCGTCGTTAGAGTAAATACAAGACGACCTTACGCAAGTTGTCTCTGAAACGAACGTCGACTGCCGAAAGAAGAAGATTCCTCTTGTCACGACCTCAAGTCGGCAAGGGTCAGAGCGGAGGTTTCCTATCGGCCTTCCTAGCGCCGTTAGTGACTTCGACCTTTCTACCCTTGCTTCGTGAAGCGCTGCTCAAAAAGTAGACGCATGGAACACGCACGCAAGATGGCCTTGGTGGATCCGCGGCTGCTGGATACGCTTCGTTCGCCACCTCCGCCCACGGACACCGTAGGTAAGAAGGTGCAAGCCCTCGATGACGAGATGAAGGCCATCCTCGATAGAACGGACCTCGACGAAGGGACCAAGGTCACGCTTTATAATCAGGTGTTGCAGCGGTACAACGTCCTGGTCGATAAACGCATCAAGGAACCGGTACGCGTAATCTCGGTAGAGAAGGAAGTGAGGACGGAACCCGATAACACTTCTAGTATGGAAGCCGACGTGATGAACACCGTTCCCAAGAGTCTGCAGGACAAAGCCAGACGTTTGATGGAACATCTCAAAAGAAACGTCGCGTGGACCGATCGTGGCGAATTCATACACGAGGGTGTTCCGGTTGTTGGAAGTAACGTGGTGGATCTCGTTAACGATCTGTTGCGTAAGAGGAAGATCGGCGATCCGACGGGTTAGCAGTCGTTCGCACGACAACTCCGCGTCATCAACATACCCATGGAGTTGGTCGGTAACGCTACCAGGAAAGCCTACATACAACAACAGACAGCGACTCCCGCCGCTGCTACACCACGACGACAAAGACAACGACGATCGTCAAGCTGGTCACCGCTCGAACGCCAAATGGAACATTCCCTACCTACACCGCCACCTGAATTGATGAGTTGGGCCAACTTATAAGAAGATTATATCGTAGTCGTAACGCATTCCTGTTGACGGATTCACAGGACGAGTACCTTGCTTGCAGCCGGAATTCTTATACAACAGGTGTTATTCAGACTATGCTTTCGCTACTACGTTGTTGCTCCACCGCTGTCGTTGTGGGAGCGATAACGTGCGTTCTACTATACGTCAGCGCACTCCTCGTCGTATGTCAGTGTTCATGAGTCGTCAACGTCACCGTGAACGCATCGGACCTTCTGTTTTAATGATGTCGTCGAAAAGACTGAAGACGATCTACTTCGATCCAAAGAGGGTAGGCAGTTATGGAGGAGTCGACGCCTTGCGACGCGTCACGCACGCGCCTCGAAAACTAGTCGCGCAGTGGTTGTCTGAACAGGACGCCTACAGCTTACACAAGCCGGCGAGACGACGTTTCAAGAGACGATGCGTCATCGTGGGCGGTATAAATCAACAGTGGCAGGCCGATCTCGTCGACCTGACGACGTTGAAAAAAGACAACGACGGTATCACCTTTCTCCTCACGATAATAGACGTCTTTTCGAAACGAGCCAAATGCATTCCTATGTCAAGCAAATCCGCTGCTTCATTGGTCGCGGCGCTGCGAATCGCGTTCGCGAACAACCGACCTCACACGTTGCAGACGGATCAAGGAACGGAATTTCTGAATAAATCCGTTCAGGCTCTCTTAAGGAAACACGGCGTCCGTCACTTCTACACGTACAACGCGGAGACGAAGGCGGTCGTCGTGGAACGATTCAACAAAACGTTGAAGAGTCGCATGTGGCGCTACTTCACGAAATGTCAGACGTGGCGTTACATCGACGTCCTTCCGGACCTGGTGCGAACGTACAACGACACCTATCACAAAAGCATCGGTATGGCTCCGTCGCAGGTCAATGCAAAGAATCACGAAATTGTGTGGCAACGTCTGTACGAACACGACGGTAAGAGTGTGCCCAAGTTGAACGTGTTGGATCGCGTGCGCATCAGCAGGTACAAAGGCAAGTTCGAAAAGGGCTACGAGACGAACTGGAGCGAAGAGGTGTTCACCGTATACGAAGTTCATCCCTCCGATCCGCCCGTGTACCGCCTGCGAGACGATCTCGGCAACGTGCTGGACGGTACCTTCTACGAACTGGAGCTGCAGAAAGTGTCGATACCGACCGACAAGGTGTACCGCATCGAATCGGTACTGCAGCGTCGTAAGGTCGGTTCACGAACGGAGGTTTTGGTGAAATGGTTCGGACATCCATCCTCATTCAACAGCTGGATCGATGCCAAGGCGCTCATCTATAAAAAAACTAGCAGCGCGTAAGTCGGGTCGTCATTATGTCACAAGACAACACGACGTCGCAGACCGTCATAGAGGATTGTACCGACGCGTCGAACGACAACGACGACGACGACAGTACTCCTTGGCATCTGTTCGGTACCAAGTGTCCCAAAGAGGAGATAGTGTTTCTGTGTCAGGTCGTCATCTTGTACACGGTCATCGTGATAAGCATCTACAACCTGACTGTAGGTCACGGCGATTCTAATCTGTGGACGGCTCTGTTGAGTAGTTCGTTGGGTTACCTACTGCCAAATCCCACGTTGAGACGCAATGGCGACTGAATTCTACATGATGCTGCCTAGCAACGCTTCTATGAAGACGCCATCGACAACACCTTGACCCATTACATCACGGACTTGCCTCAGCGCATCGATCTGACCGACGAGTGGGAGTGTGGGTAGGCGGAGTTCCAGTATGCTCACACTTGGTACAACATCACAGAGAACGATGTCTGGTTATTCCTCAACGAGCTCGATAAACCGGACGTGACCCAACGGTCGAAGTTGTCGTGTGGATATTACGACGATCCGTTAGCATTGATGTATCACGTCAACAAGGGACTGCACAGACTGTGGACGGCGAAGAAACGAGCTCGATTGACCTATAGTCCCGTCACTCAAAAAATGACGTTGCACACGACAGAGAACACCAAATTCGTCATACCGATCCGCAGCGCGATGATGTCCATGCTAGGATTTCGTGGACCCGTAGTCAGTGATCAGAAGACGGATACGTCATTTTCCGACTCCTCGTACCCATTCCAGTTCGAGGCCGACGATGTGGTGAACATGACGCATGGATTCGACACCCTATACGTCTACACGGACATCGTGGAGTCTCGTATAGTAGGCGACACTCTCGCGCCTCTGTTGCGAGCCGTTCCGATTAGCGGACTTCACGGTGACAGGGTGTCCGATCGTTTCATTAACATTCACTACGTACCTCTGTTGTGCTCGACTTCAACTCGATCGAGGTGGATATAAGAGACGACATGGGTCGACGCGTGCCATTCGAATACGGTAGAGTAACGGTGACGCTTCATTTCCGTCGACGCAGGACCGGACTGTTCTGATGAATTACAACGATTATTACGCGCGACAGGCTGGCGGCGCGCTGCCCTACTTCGCCGGTGCACAATACCAGCGAGGTCACGGACTGGGCAGTCTGTTCGGCGGTCTGTTGCGCAGCGCCATGCCGCTCATCAAGAGAGGTGCCGTGGCTTTGGGTAAAGGCGCGTTGAAGACCGGCGTTCGTATAGCCGGCGACGTCTTATCAGGCCAGAACATAAAAACGGCTGCCAAACGACGCGTCACCGACGCCGTGCTGAGTGGTCTTCGAGCTCCTCCCGGTCAAAGTATAAAACATCCGTCCGCAAAGGCGACTATCACTGCAGTAAAGAGACGACGCAAGAGAAAGACGTCTAAGAAACGAGAGGCCGACATATTCGACAATGGCTTTCGTGCATAGACAGTCGTGCGAAGGAGTCAAGACCGAGCTGGATCTCTTTGCCGTACCTCCAACTCAGACCTGCATCATCGACAGTCACGTGGTGGAACATCAACCCATGACCTCTCTGGACTCTGGAGGACCGATAGAATTCCTCATCCCCGGTTCGGGAGACGATTACCTGGATCTCGCCAACACGATGCTGCACGTGCAGGTTAAGGTGACGCGAGCCGACGGACACGATCTCGACGCAGACGAAACCGTGGGACCGGTGAACAACTGGATGCATTCGCTGATCAGTCAAGCCGACCTCTCCCTTAACGATACGCTCGTGACCTCTTCGACCAACACGTACGCGTATCGATCCTACATAGAAATGCTGCTGAGTTACGGAGCCGACGCCAAGTCGACGCAGCTGACGAATCAGCTGTGGTACAAGGACACGGCTAATCGCATGAACTCCGTCGAGGTAAACGCCGGACCCGCTGCTAACCTCGGGTTCGTGACTCGACGAGAGTACATGACTCAAAGTCGCGTGTTCGACATGATGGGTCGTCTCCACTTGGATATGTTCATGCAAGATAAATTCCTGATCAACGGCGTCGACGTCAAGTTACGACTGGTGCGTAGCAAGCCGTCTTTTGCGTTGATGGCGCAAGGGCCCCGCGAATACAAGATAACTTTCGTCAACGCTTCCTTGTTCGTCAAGAAGGCTACCCTCAATCCCGCGGTGCAGATGGCTCACATCAAGGCTCTCCAGAACAATCCGGTCAGATATCCAATACGACCGGTCGAATGCAAGGTGTACTCCATTCCCGCGGGAGCTCTGTCGCACACGCACGAGAACCTGTTTCTCGGCGCTCTGCCGAAACGTATCGTGCTGTGCTGCATCGACAACGACGCCTACAACGGCGCGTACGATAAGAACCCGTTTCACGCCAAGAACAACACCATAAGTTTCCACTCGGTGTACGTGGACGGACGTCAGATACCCGCCAAACCCTTCCAACCTAACTTCACAGAAAACCTCTTCGTCAGGAGCTACGCTAGCCTGTTCATATCGACCGGCAAGATCTGGCAGGACGAAGGGACGGTCTGACTCGCGACGACTACCGAGACGGCTACACCTTCTTCTGTTTCGATCTGACCCCCGACCAGTGCGACGGTCCCTGCTTCCATCTGGTACAAAAAGGCAACCTGCGCATAGAATTTCATTTCGGAGAAGCGCTTCGGACCACCGTGAACGTCGTCGTCTACGCCGAATTTGAATCCGTGCTGGAAATCGAAAAGAACCGCAACGTCATCTACGACTACTGAGATGGACACCCTGCAGATCGCCCGTCTACTGGTGATGGATCCGAACACCGCGTCCGTCTTCGGAGGCGTTTTGTCCAAAGATGAACTGCCTAAAAAAATAGACGCTTTGCCGATCGCCTTCGTGTTCAACACCGACAATAGTGACAAACCGGGAGAACATTGGATAGCGATGTACCTATCCTCCGACAGACGAGTCGAATACTTCTGTTCGTACGGTCTGCCACCTCTTCACGCGGCGTTCCGCACCTTCTTGAACAAACACTGTTCCGAGTGGACTCATAATAGCAAGAGAATTCAGAGTCACCTGTCTAACGTTTGCGGACAATATTGCGTAACTTATATAATGCTTCGTTGTAACGGTTCTTCTATGAGAACTTTCGTAAACGCTTTCCACACTGATCTGGTCAAAAACGATTGTGGCGTGTCGATTGGATTAAGCTACTGAAAAAGTTCCTTTTCTTACTAGATTAATGATAGTCCGTTAGGTGTCCCCTCCCGTCAGTCGCTAGAGGACGCTGATATTACTCCAGTCACTAGGAGGCGCTGATCATATAGGGTAAAATAACCAAATATAGGGTTAAATTAATGTTCCGATCGTTCTCTAGTCGTTAGGAGGCGCTGTTCATCGATATTAGATCACGCTACGTTCGCTAGGAGGCACTAATCATCGATATCGGTCGCTAGGAGGCGCTGTTCATCGATATTAGATCACGCTACGGTCGCTAGGAGGCGCTGTGACGTTCTCTGATTGGCTGAGCGATTCACGCGGCCTTCAGGACGCTCTCTGATTGGTTGACGGACAATAATGGCGGATGATCACGTGGCCTTCAGGACGCTCTCTGATTGGTTGACGGACAGGCTGACCATGGTGCTCTTTTATGGTAGGGGTATGAAACCTCAACGTGTACTACTTGCCTCCTAGGTTATTTGCCCCCCCCCCGGACATCTCCCTCTTTTCTGGATAATACGCATGGTTCCTTGATGGTTGACCTAGCTGGATGATGCGCATGGTTAAGTGGTTGTTGACCTAGCTGGATGATGCGCTTGGTTCCTTGGTGCTTGACCTAGCTGGTTGATGCCCATGGTTCTTTCGTGGTTGACCTGGCTGGTTGATACGCATGGTTCCTTCGTGGTTGACCTAGCTGAATGATACGCATGGTTCCTTGGTGGTTGACCTAGCTGGTTGATACGCATAATTCCTTCGTGGTTGGCCTAGCTGGACGATGCGCATGGTTCCTTGGTGGTTGACCTAGCTGGTTGATGCGCACGTTTCCTTCGTGGTTGACCTAGCTGGATGATACGCATAGTTCCTTGATGGCTGACCTAGCTGGTTGATGCGCATGGTTCCTTGGTGGTTGACCTAGCTGGTAGAGGCGCACGGTTCCTTGGAGGTCAACCTAGCTAGTTGATGCGCATGGTTATTTTGTGGTCGACCTAGGTGGTTGAGGCGCATGGTTCCTTGGTGGTTGACCAAGCTGGTTGAGCCGCATGGTTTCTTGGTGGTTGAACTAGCTGGTTGAGGCGCCCTATTCCTTGGTGGTTAACCTAGCTGGTTGAGGCGCTTGGTTCCTTGGTGGTTGACCTAGCTGGTTGAAGCGCTTGGTTCCCTCCACAGAAGAAAAGTTCTTACACAGAGCTTCAATAAGTGTCCATATCGTAGGGTGGGCATTGCCAACGAGGGTGCTGAAACCTCTGTTCCAGGCTTCACACATGTTGTTTGTGCGGGAACCACCATTGACAGTCATATCATGGACGTTCCATATAGTAGGGATGCACACAGGAAAGATCCGACGCATGCGGGTGGGCTGAGCAGTACCATCGGGGGCTGGTGATGGCTGTACACGTTGAAAGGATTCAGAGACATAGGTCTGGTCCAAGTACTTGACGAGTTGCTCCAGTCCCTCAGGAATGTTGGACCGAAGTTGTATCATGCCCTCAGGAGTGCTAGACCGAAAGTGTATCATGCCCTCCGGACTGTTGGACCGAAGGTGTATCATGCCCTCAGGAATGTTGGACCGAATGTGTATCATGCCCTCAGGAATGTCGACCACTGAGAGGAATGCCAGTCCATCCGGCATACCAACGAAATATCTTACTGTCTCATCTGAGTGATATAGAGGTTCAGTCCAAGGGATTGAAGACTATTGCTTCCTTTCTTTCAGTAAAAGCGAATTTGGGTTCAGATCGATGAACCGTCGCAGCAGGTGGCAGGAGAAGCAAAAGATGGCAGGAGAAGCTGAGAAGTGAAGGTAATCGAACAAAATCCTCAAAGCGGTTAAGCTGATGGATTATTGTGATGATTTTTGTGTGCCCTTCTTTATGCCGGGCCAGGCAAGAGTGCACCACTTGTACAATGGTTAATTCTGCAATGGTCATGGGTGATTACAAACACGTCCGCAGTTTTTTTCTATATGAATAATTTATCCTGACCAACATTCACACAGTAAGCACAAAGGTCATGCAAACATGTCCCATCAAAGGTAGAATGATCAGACAATATTTGTGTTACAGTGCAGTAGTTTAAAGTGTTCCGCATTGATGGGATGACCCATGTACCATGAATAACTTCAGGCGGCATAAAGCAGGTTGCTGTTTACTTGACTAAATATAAGTACAATGCACAACACGCATGGCCATGACATACACAAAAGACGACGATGTCACACGGCAGGCAACAGGAAGATATTTGAAATAAATTGTCACAAAATACTATTGTTCTGTTTGAACTGTAGTATTTTGATAACTAATTTAATTGTCACTAACGGAATGTTTTATTTTGGATCTATTTAGTTAAAAGATTACACCATTCGGCAAGAAATACGTAAAAACAATATATACGACAACGTTGTGATTCTTCACTCGGCGGTATTTCGATAGTCAGACCTGACTTCTGCTACGGTCTCAGTTTCATCTCGACTTTCTTGAGCGAGTAAGAGAAGCCATGCCAGTGGTACCAATTAATGCCTTTGTTGCTTGCAGTGTGTGCGCCACCAAGGTACTGGCCATTCAAGTTGGAGTGATGACATCTCTTGTACCACCAGGCTCCCTTGTTCCGTTGTGCACAGTGCCTACTGTACACGTCATTGTCACGGTCCTTCGTGGTGAACGCCATGCCTTCTTGATACGTGAGTGAATCTCCTGCAGCATAAACAATGTCATAATCCGCGAGAATCATTCATTGTGAAAATATAACACAACACATTATGATAGGATCAACTCTGTATTCGTTATTTTAATGTTAATGCAGTAAAATGACTAAAATGCACATATTCAAGACACACAAACTTGAATGAACACTGTACCACGTATAACGCATACCTATCAGTTTGTTAATTTAAAAGAAGCATTTAAAAAGTCAGACGGAGCCCGGTCACGCTCGGGTAAGCTTTATCTTTACTTTACGAATATCTAGACTCGTTCCTTTTAAAGCGCGGATGATATTACAATAGAGAAATAAATTGTAGGGAAACTGATTTTCAGCGAACGCACAAAACGGAAGAAATTCACTGAATCGATAGTTTGAAAAGGAATTCACCCTTTTCGAACGGAAATTCCGTGATCGCAGAAAACGGACATAATACACGGAATCGATGTTTTTTTATACAGAATTGAACACATCAAACTGAAATTCCAATTTGTATAAACGATATAACAAATACATGAGTATGTTTTGCTCCACATCGAGGAAGAACTGTGGCATCTGAACAGCGTGAAACTGAACTAAGCAAAGGCCATGACACGTGACCGCCACGCACACTTTTTTGTACAGCTCGCACGAACAATATTAATTTGCGTACAATTAAGACTTGTTTAAAATCCCTGATACTATGATAATATTTTTTTATTTAAATTATATTAAACTTGGCAGCAAAGATATGCGTTTATTTTATGAATTAATCATGTGATTGATAAAGCGCGCAAGCCATATCGCAGCTAGGACTAATTCCCGCTCTCGATTCGAATAATGTACTAATTGCTTGATTTACATTAGCATTCACAACAAAAAGAACGAAAGGAACAATACTTATTAAATGTAATGTATCGTGACTGAAAACGGGGCCAAGCATGGAAGTAACATTTTTATATGCAATTTTTTGTCAGAAATAAATGTAATCGGGGTGTAATTTGTGTATAAAATTCCCATTTTAAGATTTTCTCAGATTAACAACACTTACATTTTTAAGTATTTCAAAAGTAAATTTATATTTTTGGAAACATAGCGCACATCTACATGATGAATAATACGCAACCTCTGAACCACAAGGCAAGGTCTGTACCATGCGCACTTCGAGATAAAGTGGTAGCTGAGCTAAGCAGGTTGGAACAAGAGAACATTATAATGAAGGTAGACCACACTGACTGGTCTGCTCCCGTAGTGGTGGTGCCGATAGCGAACAAAACCGTGATAATCTGTGGAGATATCAAGGTAACCACCAATCCGAATGTTGATTTGGAACAATGCCCATTGTCCAATGTGGAAGATCTCTACGCGTGACTATTCGGTGGTAAAGTGTTCAGTCAACTTAATATATTGCACGCATACCAGCAGTTGGAGCTGGATGCCGAGTCACAACAGAACTTGACTTTGAACATCCACAGGAGATTCGCTACGTGCGTATGCCATACGGGGTAAACAGTGCTCCACGTTTCTTCCAGTCGGTTATGTATCAGAACCTGAAGGGATGGATCATGTCGTGTGCTTGTAAGTTGACACTTTGATCACGGCTGAGTCTGAGTAAGAACGTCTCCATGTTTCGGATGAAATTAGTGGAATATCTGGGACACCGAGTGGATGCGGAGGGTATTAACCCAACATCTGAGAAGCTGAAAGCGATCTCAGACTTTAAGACACCAGGAGACGTCAATCAGTTGCGTTCATACCTAGGGTTGATCCACTGCTATGCTAAGTTTGTACTCCGGGTATATATCGTGCTGCGTCCAATACACCAACTGCTAATGAAGTGCTGTTTGCAATGAGGTGCTGTTTGCACAGCGGGTACTGGTTGACTCTGACAGTCGTAGGCCATCACGGTTGCTTCACCGGTAGTTGTCGGTGCGGTGTTTTCTTACATCATGGAGGAAGGAGACAGAAGTTTTGACGATCATCTATGTAATTAACAATTTCAATCAGTACTTATAAGGACGCTTGTTCACATTGATCACTGATCACAAGCCGTTATTGACGATCCTCGGCGATACACAGTTGCGTCCGCAAATCATGTAGATACAATTCAACAAGTGTATTTCACTAAGCGCCATGAGTTGTTTACAGAACAAGAGTGTATGTTGTGCGGTTCACGCGTTCAGATTACATCGTCCTGTCACCAGGTGATGTTAGATGAACTCCGTGCAGAACACAGGTGCATCAACAAAGCCACCAGGTGGCCAGGAATGGATGCTGCTGTGGAGAATATGGTGGAAAAATATGTTGTATGTCACTCGGTGTAGAATTAACCACCTGTGCCACCACTATATCCTTGGCCATGGCCCACACGTATATGGCAGATGCCCCACTTTGGCTTTGTGTAGAAGGACGGAGTGAACTACCTGATCGTCGTTGACATCAATTACAAATGGTTGGACGTTGTACCAACCAAGTCTGCTATAGCGGGAAGACCATATATGTTCTGAGAGTGTTGTTTTCCTATCATGGTCCTCCTGATAAGATTGAACCCAAAAATGGATCCATGGATCTTAGTGCTGAATGTGTTTTATCGACCTGTATCTGATAATACAGTGCATGAGATATACTAGATATGTTGGAAGCAGTCATTGATCCATCACCTGTGCGTGATGAGAGTGTTTGTCAAACAGAAAGAACCAGATTCTTATGCCAAGAAACCGGAAAGTAGGAATGTGGTTTCAGCAACAGTACTGTGTTCTCCTGTGGCAATACGTCGGTGAGGAAAATGCACAAATAAATGCAATGCCACCTGTACATGTAGTCGTGTAAGGTGATGGGGCCCATGGTTATATTGGTGAGCTTAAGAATTGTTAAGCTGAAGAGGAAGGAGCATTATATTTTCGCACGAGACCGTAACGTGCAGTCACCTGTTGTATTAATTTGATATTACTGAACTGTTGTATCGTTTTTATACTCCTGAACCGGCTATCTTTTACCAGTCGATAACAAAACGAGTTTCCTCCGAAGTCTGTAAATTGATTGCTTCGTGTCAATAATGTGGACTTGTATATCTAAATTACTACATGTTTATTATGTGCGTGCGTGCGTACATGTGTGTATGCGTGCGCGTCGGCGTTAAATGTGTGTATACATATATGCGTGTCTACACATATAGTTGCAAGCGTGCATTCACGAATATAACACGTATACGAGTATGCAAGTTTTGTGTAATCACCTGCCGTTCCGCTGTATGCGCCAAGTGAAAGTGTGTACTTGTGGTCTTCATCGGCAACCGCGAAACTTGAGTAAACAGCATATCTGGTGGCGCCCTCGAAATCTTTCAGGTCGATTCTTAGTTTGTACTGTTTTTGTGCAGTAACGGCGTGCAGATATTCATTGCCTGGAACATATGCAGTTCATCTCTGCAACGTAAACTTTCAATGAAAATAAATCAAGTTTAGTGTCTGCTGGTGCCTGCTTGGATATATACCGCTCTACCGAAGTGCGAAGTAACGACATAATGTGTGCAACATATTAGTTTTCATAATTTTTTGAAAACGTTAATCGTAACTTGCAGTTTTATCACAGTAACACGCAGTTTTTTTAATGTTACTTACACTCAATATATATATATATATATATATATATATATATATATATATATATATATATATATATATATATATATATATATATATATATATATATATATATATATATATATATAAACACAATATCTCGAAAATTACTGAACAGATGTTCGTGACATTTTTTACTGTGACCTTTTCATCATAATTTGTTTTAGTCATATTGATCATGGAATGGAAGTGTTTAGAATATCATACTGAATATATCAATATTACTTAATAGTCAACACTATCTTCATCAATGTATAATGTATCCAATAATGACTGGGTGAAAGGATTTTTTATATGAATCGCATTAATCATTTCTTTCAATGGCATCCCACCAAACATGTCCGATACCATGAAACATCCCGGGAGAAGACATTCACGATGGCACCGTGTTTTTGGTCATAATCCGGAAGATTTTCAGTGTCTGCCATGTTGAGTTAGTGCAGTGCCTTCTGAGTTAGCCCAGTCGCAGTATTCCATTGCAGTCTGTTTTGCCTCGATTGGCCTCTTTGTCGCACCCTCAACGCCGTCAAAGGTGTATTTACAGTGTCCCGCCTCACAGTAAACCCAATCGCTCCTGACATCGAAGAGATCCTTATGTTTGATTATCAAACCATAAGCATTACTCTTAACCTTAGCCCAAACTCTAACCCTACACTTATGGTCATGAGCCATGTTTTCAGCGTGCATGACGTTTTATGTGGGTTCGTCACAGGACACTTGGAAATATAGTTCTTAAGCAAATGCATCACGCCATTCCGGTAAACATTTCTGGTCGTTAAAAGATTTCTTTGCGATACCGTCTCTGATAATTGGTTAGGTTATAGCAACCATTCGTACTTACATCCGAAATTATATGTTCATCAACCTAGGGAACCAAATATTTCTTCAAAACCGTGGTTCTGGTCGATAAAATGTCCTGTTTTCAGAACATACAATATAAAAAAATATGATTGTCAATCATATATGTACGGTATATTTTACACCAATATATGAATAGTGTTGTAATATACGAAGTCAGTTTAATAAAACAGTTGCGTACTTTTGTTAAAATCATCGATAAACTTTACTTTCATCGATAGATGTGGATAACTTGCGAAAGTGAGAATATCTTTATGTTATTGTATATGGAGCCGAACTAATTTCACCAAAGCTAAATAACAAATTTGTGCAAATGTGCATGTCATAGTAGATACTATAGACAGGCTTATTTTTGCCCCGAGATGATTGTCAAACGAGACGAGCTAAATAAAAATCGATTCGTTACGAAACTAGAATCGACCACAAAATATATTCCTTCTAGTCGATATCTGTTTTACTGTGAAATGCGTTTAAAATAACATGTCGAAATACATAGCTAATACTTGTTTAAATGAGAGCTTATTAGTGTTTTTTGGTTGTGTAGCATTAGGGAAATCATTGTTTTTTTACTATGCCAACAGTTTGAGTGGATTTTGTTTAACCGTTCACCCACCAAGCCAGAATTCACTAGACACGTCCCCGAATCCGTCTTTGTAGCTGACCCAGTCACGGAAGAAGTCGACGGATCCGTCCTCTCTTCGCTGGAACACCTACAAGTACAACGACCACGTACACGTGACAACGAACACCGACTTGAAATATTCATCACATCCTCCGGGCCACCTGTCGAGCAAGGATCTGCACGCCAAACCTAGTGCGTAACCAATACTTGCCATATCACAAGGACCGCGGGTGGACATTTGATAATAATGGTGATGATGATGAAGCTGATGATGATGATGCAGACCTAGGAAGTCTTGGTCATCTGCTCCTCACAGTAATGAACACGCTTAGTGCACCTTCAAAAGGCAGATGATAATTCACGAATGTATATTGGATTAAGGTGTGTGACTGCTCTGTGTTAATGCAAGTTGTACATAAATATATGTCAGATTTCTCGCGATGATGCTGAGTGTTGTGGACGAGGGTGAGGATGAAGAAAATAATTAAACATTTAGCGAATGTCAATAATGCTCGCCAAAATCATAGACTAGCTTGTGCGAATTATTTACGTAAACAAATGAAATATATTGATTCTCGCTATCAACACAACTTGGTTTTAGCTATTTCAACCTTTTATTTAAATATATGAATAAATATGTATGATTTGTTTCAGCCTAGCTTTAGGGAAACACTTAATATTGCCACTATTTGCCATTGAGACACACCATTAATGACTTTTGTAATATTGAAGTGGGGCGTTTGAATTAAATAGTTTAAATAGTTTAATTACATTGATCTCGAACATAGCATTTTGTAAGTAAATATAGGAGTTCGACCTTCCAGCGCAAATCTGACCTACATATGTTCAACATATTGGATATAATTTAGCCAGTTTGTTTATAAAATACATATACTCCTTATTCGGATACCAACCTCGACGCCATAATATCAAAATTATAAATGTGGCCACCTTACCAGCCAACCGCCGCCATCTGTCGTCATGTCGCAGTAGACCTTAATGGTCTTATTGGCCGCGACCAGACGGATGTCGTACACGCCACTGGCCAAGTATCCTTCCCTCTTCAGGTCAGCGCAGTCGGTGACAGTCGAGCTTGGTTTCATAGCTGACGTTGTCAATGCACATGTCTTGTTCAAGTCCCGTAGATCTGAATTTTTCGAAAGAAATACATTTTCTACTGACCGACCTGGACCGGACCGGTCCCGGAGCGGGCCGGACCGACCGTCCGACCGACTGTAAATATACGCTTCCACCTAAGAAGACAGCCTATCGTCATTTTATTGTAAAATGGATATACTTCTATATGTAAAAACACATAGCATGAAAAAGCCTACTACCAGTGAGGAAAATATAGATCATACCTTCCTCGAGTGTAGAAATCTTTTCTTTCATCGTGTTTTCCAGCTTAATCACATATTCCTGTTGTTTTTCCATTGAGTCGTTGAACTGTTGTTGCAGCTGTTCAGTTGAGTCTTGGTGTTGTTTCTCCTGTTTCTCCATTGAGTCTACATGGTGCTGTTGTTGCCGTTCCAGCCTTTCCACGGTGTCCTGCAGGCGAGTCACCATCGCCGTCAACCAACGTTATTGTCATTATTATTATTCTTATTGTCGTTATTGTCATCAAAACAATTTTTCGTGGTACATTGTGACACGGTAGGTGTTAAATGTACGACGCAAACGATAACCCACACTGCCAGGAGACGTGTTGCTTGCGAACACATGACGGCGGGCATAATACTCGAGTTATTAACACTACTGCAAACGTTCACTCCGTCGTCGCAGTCTCGGGCAGTAACTGGACTACGTCTCGGCCAGTCAAGCTGATGTGCGAATCCGGGATCGTGACAACAGAATTTCTAATCGAACGACTAGCGAACTTCCTGTTGCAGGGTTCTTAGCTACACCCTATTTCAAAATGTTGTCGAAGTCGTTATTCTCTTTGTAACAATGATTCGCAGTTACAAAATGCTTATGTTTAAAAAAGGACAATAGGGATATTTGTTTAATGTCATGGTGTAGTATTTCATCAAGACGAGATAAATATGTACGGGCTTTGTTTTTTTCGGATGACACAATATCCACATTGTTGCTATTGTGTCGGTTGCATATAGTATATTTGAGTATTTGTTTATTTGCATTGTGCTGAATGTCATTGCAGTTTAAGTTATGGATAAGTTGAATAACTATTGTTACACCTGCCACAACTGGGTAGGCTAACACCGGGTAAAGCGTCCCCCATGATGTACGCAAAAAAAACTCTGAACGTCCCAAAATCGGTAAAATCGAAGGCCACTGCGGTCTGCGAAGAAAAGTGGATGCCGACCGAAAGGAGGACGTCGCGGAGTAGATGAATGGCGGGCGACGCCGAGGATACCGGCCTGTCCTGTCACTGTCAGCGCAAATGAGCCGAGAGCAGCTTCAGATCGATCGATCGATCGACTCCACTGGTAGATGAGAAATAGAACTAGTCACGTGATGGAGATGAATGACAAGTTCGGGTTTCTAACAAACGTGGCGCCTGGAGGACTTGACCAAAACATCAGCATGGACAGACAATCAATTTGCTAGCATGACATAAAGACAGAAATGGAATGCATCGCAGAATCGATTGCCGACTTCAATTTAGAGAGTCGGAAACAATTAGTTTCAGCAAAGAATACAGCGTACAAACAAGAAAAAACGGTTCTCTAGCCACACGGAAGTATTTTATTATGATTTTAACGAATAATTTGGACAAATAACTAACATGGCATTTCATAGTGGTATTTTATATAATAGCACAAACCTATGGTAAGAGATAATTGTTCTTCCTCGCTTTACGGTGCTGGTTCCTTTTCACAAGCTTGTACCAGTGACGACCATTTCGTGGATGGATGTGACATTACAAAAAATTGTGACAACATTTTGTTGCAAAGGGTGTAGTTCGCCAATGCGCAACGAGGATGTTTGTTGACATAGTTAGAACACTCATTAGTAAAACAAGACCGCTGAGTTCTTATCAGTTTACACATTGTAAGCTCGCCAGATGTAAAGTGATTAAAAATATCTGGCGCAGTTCGTCAAATCCTTATAAACATGGTTCTTTACATTCGTAAGTTTCGCAATTACTCATTGAAATCATTAAAATCAATTCCCGGATCAACCCACTTCATTCAGCCAGGGCCTAACTCAGTTGACTAATAGAGACATTTACCCCTCCATAACAGAAGTCCAAGTTCGCTCAATTCGTTCTCTCTTAGTACAATTCTGCTTTCGTACAGTTCTGTTATGTGTGTGTGTGTGTGTGTGTGTGTGTGTGTGTGTGTGCGTGCGTGCGTGCGTGCGTGAGTGCGTGCGTGCGTGCGTGCGTGTGTGCGTGTGTGCGTGTGTGCGTGTGTGCGTGTGTGTGTGTGTGTGTGTGTGTGTGTGTGTGTGTGTGTGTGTGTGTGTGTGTGTGTGTGTGTGTGTGTGTGTGTGTGTGTGTATATATATATATATATATATATATATATATATATATATATATATATATATATATATATATATATATATATATATATATATATTAGTGCCTGCGCGGGCCTATAATTTCAGCCCCAGCCCGGCCCGCAATTAGCAGTTAGAGTCCACGCCCGGCACAGGCCAGCAAAAGTTTTCAAGCACGGCCCTGTCCAGGCCAGCAAACTAGAATTTAGGCCCAGGCCCGACCCAGACCGTGAATCTTTGGCGCAGGCCCGGCCCGGCCAGGCCCGGCCGCAAGTTTCAGGCTCATACTCAGCCCATACCCGTGGGCCAAAGACGGGTAAGCCTGCGGCCCGCAAGCCCGCGGCCCGCTAAGGTTAGTGAAGATAAATCTATAATCTTATAAGAAAGACAAAACACAAATAAACTGTAAAACAGACTTATTGTTTTATTAAATAAAAAAATTATATATGAACATTGTATAATATTCACTACTGAAATACTAATGTCAGTTATTGTTTAGTAGTGTCTAGTTAGTAGCTAGTACTAGCTCCTACTGTGTCACCCACTGGCACTGACACCCAATGGCATTTCCAGCAGGCCTGCAGTCACTAGCCTGAGAGAGATCAGGTTCAGACATGTGTGAATTAGTACAAGTTTGAATGAATCAGAACTGGGAAAATTGTAGACATTAAATAGTAGGCACTCGTTCACACAATTGAAACACACCAATTACCAACTGGGGTGAGCACTGGCACTACATGGTAATTGGCAGTGGCCAGTGGGCTGGTCATACAGGCGGGTAATGTTTGGAGGGAAGACCTGGACAATAGAATGCCCACTGGTGGGTTCAAAGGGTGATAAGTTGATGGTTAATCATGGATTGATTGCCTCTGCAAATATATCTAAAGCAAACATTTGGGGCTGGCTGCTTCCAGCAATGTGAACTTAAATGGCCTGATATGGGGCCATTAGATATATGCAGAAGGGTACATTCATGCCAAAAATATGCGGTTTACAGAGTCTAGACATCACGAATTAAGGTATAGGAAGTTAAGTATGAACTGAAGAAGAATGATGGGAAACATGCATTAACTGTGATGAAGCCAGTGAAACAAGTGCCACTACTCCAGTCACAGTGTCTTGGAAAGCCAGTACATGTTTAAAGAATTACAACACAAAGATATTGCCCCGATGTGTTTACATTTTTTTCAGCCCAGGCCCGGCCCGGGCCCGCAATATGTAGGCCCAGGTCCGGCAAGGCCCGACCCGCGAAATTATGTAGAGGCCCGACCCGGGCCGGGCTTTGACATAAATCCATGTCCGTGCAGGGCACTAATACACACACACACACACACACACACACACACACACACACACACACACACACACACACACACACACACACACACACACACACACACACACACACGCACACACACACACACACACACACACACACACACACACACGCACACACACACACACACACACACACACACACACACACACACACACACACACACACACACACACACACACACACACACACACACACACACACACACACACACACACACACACACACACACACACACACACACACACACACACACACACACACACACACACACACACACACACACACACACACACACACACACACACACACACACACACACACACACACACACACACACACACACACACACACAACAGAACTGTACAAAAGCAGAATTATACTAAGAGAGAACGAATTGAGCGAACTTTGACTTCTGTTATGGAGGGGTAAATATCTCTATTAGTCAACTGAGTTAGGCCCTGGCTGAATGAAGTGGGTTGATCCGGGAATTGATTTTAATGATTTCAATGAGTAATTGCGAAACTTACGAATGTAAAGAACCATGTTTATAAGGATTTGACGAACTGCGCCAGATATTTTAAATCACTTTACATCTGGCGAGCTTACAATGTGTCAACTGATAAGAACTCAGCGGTCTTGTTTTACTAATGAGTGTTCTAACTATGTCAACAAACATCCTCGTTGCGCATTGGCGAACTACACCCTTTGCAACAAAAAGTTGTCACAATTTTTTGTAATGTCACATCCATCCACGAAATGGTCGTCACTGGTACAAGCTTGTGAAAAGGAACCAGCACCGTAAAGCGAGGAAGAACAATTATCTGTTACCATAGGTTTGTGCTATTATATAAAATACCACTATGAAATGCCATGTTAGTTATTTGTCCAAATTATTCGTTAAAATCATAATAAAATACTTCCGTGTGGCTAGAGAACCGTTTTTTCTTGTTTGTACGCTGTATTCTTTGCTGAAACTAATTGTTTCCGACTCTCTAAATTGAAGTCGGCAATCGATTCCGCGATGCATTCCATTTCTGTCTTTATGTCATGCTAGCAAATTGATTGTCTGTCCATGCTGATGTTTTGGTCAAGTCCTCCAGGCGCCATGTTTGTTAGAAACCCGAACTTGTCATTCATCTCCATCACGTGACTAGTTCTATTTCTCATCTACCAGTGGAGTCGATCGATCGATCGATCTGAAGCTGCTCTCAGCTCATTTGCGCTGACAGTGACAGGACAGGCCGGTATCCTCGGCGTCGCCCGCCATTCATCTACTCCGCGGCATCCTCCTTTCGGTCGGCATCCACTTTTCTTCGCAGACCGCAGTGGCCTTCGATTTTACCGATTTTGGGACGTTCAGAGTTTTTTTTTGCGTACATCATGGGGGACGCTTTACCCGGTGTTAGCCTACCCAGTTGTGGCAGGTGTAACAATAGTTATTCAACTTATCCATAACTTAAACTGCAATGACATTCAGCACAATGCAAATAAACAAATACTCAAATATACTATATGCAACCGACACAATAGCAACAATGTGGATATTGTGTCATCCGAAAAAAACAAAGCCCGTACATATTTATCTCGTCTTGATGAAATACTACACCATGACATTAAACAAATATCCCTATTGTCCTTTTTTAAACATAAGCATTTTGTAACTGCGAATCATTGTTACAAAGAGAATAACGACTTCGACAACATTTTGAAATAGGGTGTAGCTAAGAACCCTGCAACAGGAAGTTCGCTAGTCGTTCGATTAGAAATTCTGTTGTCACGATCCCGGATTCGCACATCAGCTTGACTGGCCGAGACGTAGTCCAGTTACTGCCCGAGACTGCGACGACGGAGTGAACGTTTGCAGTAGTGTTAATAACTCGAGTATTATGCCCGCCGTCATGTGTTCGCAAGCAACACGTCTCCTGACAGTGTGGGTTATCGTTTGCGTCGTACATTTAACACCTACCGTGTCACAATGTACCACGAAAAATTGTTTTGATGACAATAACGACAATAAGAATAATAATAATGACAATAACGTTGCGTTGACGGCGATGGTGACTCGCCTGCAGGACACCGTGGAAAGGCTTGAACGGCAACAACAGCACCATGTAGACTCAATGGAGAAACAGGAGAAACAACACCAAGACTCAATTGAACAGCTGCAACAACAGTTCAACGACTCAATGGAAAAACAACAGGAATATGTGATTAAGCTGGAAAACACGATGAAAGAAAAGATTTCTACACTCGAGGAAGGTATGATCTATATTTTCCTCACTGGTAGTAGGCTTTTTCATGCTATGTGTTTTTACATATAGAAGTATATCCATTTTACAATAAAATGACGATAGGCTGTCTTCTTAGGTGGAAGCGTATATTTACAGTCGGTCGGACGGTCGGTCCGGCCCGCTCCGGGACCGGTCCGGTCCAGGTCGGTCAGTAGAAAATGTATTTCTTTCGAAAAATTCAGATCTACGGGACTTGAACAAGACATGTGCATTGACAACGTCAGCTATGAAACCAAGCTCGACTGTCACCGACTGCGCTGACCTGAAGAGGGAAGGATACTTGGCCAGTGGCGTGTACGACATCCGTCTGGTCGCGGCCAATAAGACCATTAAGGTCTACTGCGACATGACGACAGATGGCGGCGGTTGGCTGGTAAGGTGGCCACATTTATAATTTTGATATTATGGCGTCGAGGTTGGTATCCGAATAAGGAGTATCTGTATTTTATAAACAAACTGGCTAAATTATATCCAATATGTTGAACATATGTAGGTCAGATTTGCGCTGGAAGGTCGAACTCCTATATTTACTTACAAAATGCTATGTTCGAGATCAATGTAATTAAACTATTTAAACTATTTAATTCAAACGCCCCACTTCAATATTACAAAAGTCATTAATGGTGTGTCTCAATGGCAAATAGTGGCAATATTAAGTGTTTCCCTAAAGCTAGGCTGAAACAAATCATACATATTTATTCATATATTTAAATAAAAGGTTGAAATAGCTAAAACCAAGTTGTGTTGATAGCGAGAATCAATATATTTCATTTGTTTACGTAAATAATTCGCACAAGCTAGTCTATGATTTTGGCGAGCATTATTGACATTCGCTAAATGTTTAATTATTTTCTTCATCCTCACCCTCGTCCACAACACTCAGCATCATCGCGAGAAATCTGACATATATTTATGTACAACTTGCATTAACACAGAGCAGTCACACACCTTAATCCAATATACATTCGTGAATTATCATCTGCCTTTTGAAGGTGCACTAAGCGTGTTCATTACTGTGAGGAGCAGATGACCAAGACTTCCTAGGTCTGCATCATCATCATCAGCTTCATCATCATCACCATTATTATCAAATATCCACCCGCGGTCCTTGTGATATGGCAAGTATTGGTTACGCACTAGGTTTGGCGTGCAGATCCTTGCTCGACAGGTGGCCCGGAGGATGTGATGAATATTTCAAGTCGGTGTTCGTTGTCACGTGTACGTGGTCGTTGTACTTGTAGGTGTTCCAGCGAAGAGAGGACGGATCCGTCGACTTCTTCCGTGACTGGGTCAGCTACAAAGACGGATTCGGGGACGTGTCTAGTGAATTCTGGCTTGGTGGGTGAACGGTTAAACAAAATCCACTCAAACTGTTGGCATAGTAAAAAAACGATGATTTCCCTAATGCTACACAACCAAAAAACACTAATAAGCTCTCATTTAAACAAGTATTAGCTATGTATTTCGACATGTTATTTTAAACGCATTTCACAGTAAAACAGATATCGACTAGAAGGAATATATTTTGTGGTCGATTCTAGTTTCGTAACGAATCGATTTTTATTTAGCTCGTCTCGTTTGACAATCATCTCGGGGCAAAAATAAGCCTGTCTATAGTATCTACTATGACATGCACATTTGCACAAATTTGTTATTTAGCTTTGGTGAAATTAGTTCGGCTCCATATACAATAACATAAAGATATTCTCACTTTCGCAAGTTATCCACATCTATCGATGAAAGTAAAGTTTATCGATGATTTTAACAAAAGTACGCAACTGTTTTATTAAACTGACTTCGTATATTACAACACTATTCATATATTGGTGTAAAATATACCGTACATATATGATTGACAATCATATTTTTTTTATATTGTATGTTCTGAAAACAGGACATTTTATCGACCAGAACCACGGTTTTGAAGAAATATTTGGTTCCCTAGGTTGATGAACATATAATTTCGGATGTAAGTACGAATGGTTGCTATAACCTAACCAATTATCAGAGACGGTATCGCAAAGAAATCTTTTAACGACCAGAAATGTTTACCGGAATGGCGTGATGCATTTGCTTAAGAACTATATTTCCAAGTGTCCTGTGACGAACCCACATAAAACGTCATGCACGCTGAAAACATGGCTCATGACCATAAGTGTAGGGTTAGAGTTTGGGCTAAGGTTAAGAGTAATGCTTATGGTTTGATAATCAAACATAAGGATCTCTTCGATGTCAGGAGCGATTGGGTTTACTGTGAGGCGGGACACTGTAAATACCCCTTTGACGGCGTTGAGGGTGCGACAAAGAGGCCAATCGAGGCAAAACAGACTGCAATGGAATACTGCGACTGGGCTAACTCAGAAGGCACTGCACTAACTCAACATGGCAGACACTGAAAATCTTCCGGATTATGACCAAAAACACGGTGCCATCGTGAATGTCTTCTCCCGGGATGTTTCATGGTATCGGACATGTTTGGTGGGATGCCATTGAAAGAAATGATTAATGCGATTCATATAAAAAATCCTTTCACCCAGTCATTATTGGATACATTATACATTGATGAAGATAGTGTTGACTATTAAGTAATATTGATATATTCAGTACGATATTCTAAACACTTCCATTCCATGATCAATATGACTAAAACAAATTATGATGAAAAGGTCACAGTAAAAAATGTCACGAACATCTGTTCAGTAATTTTCGAGATATTGTGTTTATATATATATATATATATATATATATATATATATATATATATATATATATATATATATATATATATATATATATATATATATATATATATATATATATATATATATATATATATATATATATATATATAAGTGTAAGTAACATTAAAAAAAACTGCGTGTTACTGTGATAAAACTGCAAGTTACGATTAACGTTTTCAAAAAATTATGAAAACTAATATGTTGCACACATTATGTCGTTACTTCGCACTTCGGTAGAGCGGTATATATCCAAGCAGGCACCAGCAGACACTAAACTTAATTTATTTTCATTGAAAGTTTACGTTGCAGAGATGAACTGCATATGTTCCAGGCAATGAATATCTGCACGCCGTTACTGCACAAAAACAGTACAAACTAAGAATCGACCTGAAAGATTTCGAGGGCGCCACCAGATATGCTGTTTACTCAAGTTTCGCGGTTGCCGATGAAGACCACAAGTACACACTTTCACTTGGCGCATACAGCGGAACGGCAGGTGATTACACAAAACTTGCATACTCGTATACGTGTTATATTCGTGAATGCACGCTTGCAACTATATTTGTAGACACGCATATATGTATACACACATATAACGCCGACGCGCACGCATACACACATGTACGCACGCACGCACATAATAAACATGTAGTAATTTAGATATACAAGTCCACATTATTGACACGAAGCAATCAATTTACAGACTTCGGAGGAAACTCGTTTTGTTATCGACTGGTAAAAGATAGCCGGTTCAGGAGTATAAAAACGATACAACAGTTCAGTAATTTCAAATTAATACAACAGGTGACTGCACGTTACGGTCTCGTGCGAAAATATAATGCTCCTTCCTCTTCAGCTTAACAATTCTTAAGCTCACCAATATAACCATGGGCCCCATCACCTTACACGACTACATGTACAGGTGGCATTGCATTTATTTGTGCATTTTCCTCACCGACGTATTGCCACAGGAGAACACAGTACTGTTGCTGAAACCACATTCCTACTTTCCGGTTTCTTGGCATAAGAATCTGGTTCTTTCTGTTTGACAAACACTCTCATCACGCACAGGTGATGGATCAATGACTGCTTCCAACATATCTAGTATATCTCATGCACTGTATTATCAGATACAGGTCGATAAAACACATTCAGCACTAAGATCCATGGATCCATTTTTGGGTTCAATCTTATCAGGAGGACCATGATAGGAAAACAACACTCTCAGAACATATATGGTCTTCCCGCTATAGCAGACTTGGTTGGTACAACGTCCAACCATTTGTAATTGATGTCAACGACGATCAGGTAGTTCACTCCGTCCTTCTACACAAAGCCAAAGTGGGGCATCTGCCATATACGTGTGGGCCATGGCCAAGGATATAGTGGTGGCACAGGTGGTTAATTCTACACCGAGTGACATACAACATATTTTTCCACCATATTCTCCACAGCAGCATCCATTCCTGGCTACCTGGTGGCTTTGTTGATGCACCTGTGTTCTGCACGGAGTTCATCTAACATCACCTGGTGACAGGACGATGTAATCTGAACGCGTGAACCGCACAACATACACTCTTGTTCTGTAAACAACTCATGGCGCTTAGTGAAATACACTTGTTGAATTGTATCTACATGATTTGCGGACGCAACTGTGTATCGCCGAGGATCGTCAATAACGGCTTGTGATCAGTGATCAATGTGAACAAGCGTCCTTATAAGTACTGATTGAAATTGTTAATTACATAGATGATCGTCAAAACTTCTGTCTCCTTCCTCCATGATGTAAGAAAACACCGCACCGACAACTACCGGTGAAGCAACCGTGATGGCCTACGACTGTCAGAGTCAACCAGTACCCGCTGTGCAAACAGCACCTCATTGCAAACAGCACTTCATTAGCAGTTGGTGTATTGGACGCAGCACGATATATACCCGGAGTACAAACTTAGCATAGCAGTGGATCAACCCTAGGTATGAACGCAACTGACTGACGTCTCCTGGTGTCTTAAAGTCTGAGATCGCTCTCAGCTTCTCAGATGTTGGGTTAATACCCTCCGCATCCACTCGATGTCCCAGATATTCCACTAATTTCATCCGAAACATGGAGACGTTCTTACTCAGACTCAGCCGTGATCAAAGTGTCAACTTACAAGCACACGACATGATCCATCCCTTCAGGTTCTGATACATAACCGACTGGAAGAAACGTGGAGCACTGTTTACCCCGTATGGCATACGCACGTAGCGAATCTCCTGTGGATGTTCAAAGTCAAGTTCTGCTGTGACTCGGCATCCAGCTCCAACTGCTGGTATGCGTGCAATATATTAAGTTGACTGAACACTTTACCACCGAATAGTCACGCGTAGAGATCTTCCACATTGGACAATGGGCATTGTTCCAATTCAACATTCGGATTGGTGGTTACCTTGATATCTCCACAGATTATCACGGTTTTGTTCGCTATCGGCACCACCACTACGGGAGCAGACCAGTCAGTGTGGTCTACCTTCATTATAATGTTCTCTTGTTCCAACCTGCTTAGCTCAGCTACCACTTTATCTCGAAGTGCGCATGGTACAGACCTTGCCTTTTGGTTCAGAGGTTGCGTATTATTCATCATGTAGATGTGCGCTATGTTTCCAAAAATGTAAATTTACTTTTGAAATACTTAAAAATGTAAGTGTTGTTAATCTGAGAAAATCTTAAAATGGGAATTTTATACACAAATTACACCCCGATTACATTTATTTCTGACAAAAAATTGCATATAAAAATGTTACTTCCATGCTTGGCCCCGTTTTCAGTCACGATACATTACATTTAATAAGTATTGTTCCTTTCGTTCTTTTTGTTGTGAATGCTAATGTAAATCAAGCAATTAGTACATTATTCGAATCGAGAGCGGGAATTAGTCCTAGCTGCGATATGGCTTGCGCGCTTTATCAATCACATGATTAATTCATAAAATAAACGCATATCTTTGCTGCCAAGTTTAATATAATTTAAATAAAAAAATATTATCATAGTATCAGGGATTTTAAACAAGTCTTAATTGTACGCAAATTAATATTGTTCGTGCGAGCTGTACAAAAAAGTGTGCGTGGCGGTCACGTGTCATGGCCTTTGCTTAGTTCAGTTTCACGCTGTTCAGATGCCACAGTTCTTCCTCGATGTGGAGCAAAACATACTCATGTATTTGTTATATCGTTTATACAAATTGGAATTTCAGTTTGATGTGTTTAATTCTGTATAAAAAACATCGATTCCGTGTATTATGTCCGTTTTCTGCGATCACGGAATTTCCGTTCGAAAAGGGTGAATTCCTTTTCAAACTATCGATTCAGTGAATTTCTTCCGTTTTGTGCGTTCGCTGAAAATCAGTTTCCCTACAATTTATTTCTCTATTGTAATATCATCCGCGCTTTAAAAGGAACGAGTCTAGATATTCGTAAAGTAAATATAAAGCTTACCCGAGCGTGACCGGGCTCCGTCTGACTTTTTAAATGCTTCTTTTAAATTAACAAACTTATAGGTATGTGTTATACGTGGTACAGTGTTCATTCAAGTTTGTGTGTCTTGAATATGTGCATTTTAGTCCTTTTACTGCATTAACATTAAAATAACGAATACAGAGTTGATCCTATCATAATGTGTTGTGTTATATTTTCACAATGAATGATTCTCGCGGATTATGACATTGTTTATGCTGCAGGAGATTCACTCACGTATCAAGAAGGCATGGCGTTCACCACGAAGGACCGTGACAATGACGTGTACAGTGGGCACTGTGCACAACGGAACAAGGGAGCCTGGTGGTACAAGAGATGTCATTACTCCAACTTGAATGGCCAGTACCTTGGTGGCGCACACACTGCAAGCAACAAAGGCATTAATTGGTACCACTGGCATGGCTTCTCGTACTCGCTCAAGAAAGTCGAGATGAAACTGAGACCGTAGCAGAAGTCAGGTCTGACTATCGAAATACCGCCGAGTGAAGAATCACAACGTTGTCGTATATATTGTTTTTACGTATTTCTTGCCGAATGGTGTAATCTTTTAACTAAATAGATCCAAAATAAAACATTCCGTTAGTGACAATTAAATTAGTTATCAAAATACTACAGTTCAAACAGAACAATAGTGTTTTGTGACAATTTATTTCAAATATCTTCCTGTTAACAAAACTGTTGGCGGTTGACATCGTCGTCTTTTGTGTATGTCAAAGCCCTGCGTGTTATGCATTGTACTTATATTTAGTCAAGTAAACAGCAGCCTGTTTTATGCCGCCTGAAGTTATTCATGTTACATGGGTCAACCCATCAATGCGGAACAGTTTAAACTACTGCACTGTAAAAAAAATGCCTGATCATTCTACCTTTGATGGGACATGTTTGCATGACCTTTGTGCTTACTGTGTGAATGTTGGTCAGGATAAATTATTCATATAGAAAAAAACTGCGGACGTGTTTGTAATCACCCATGACCATTGCAGAATTAACCATTGTACAAGTGGTGCACTCTTGCCTGGCCCGGCATAAAGAAGGGCACACAAAAATCATCACAATAATCCATCAGCTTAACCGCTTTGAGGATTTTGTTCGATTACCTTCACTTCTCAGCTTCTCCTGCCATCTTTTGCTTCTCCTGCCACCTGCTGCGACGGTTCATCGATCTGAACCCAAATTCGCTTTTACTGAAAGAAAGGAAGCAATAGTCTTCAATCCCTTGGACTGAACCTCTGTATCGCTCAGATGAGACAGTAAGATATTTCGTTGGTATGCCGGATGGACTGGCATTCCTCTCAGTGGTCGACATTCCTGAGGGCATGATACACATTCGGTCCAACATTCCTGAGGGCATGATACACCTTCGGTCCAACATTCCGGAGGGCATGATACACCTTCGGTCTAGCACTCCTGAGGGCATGATACAACTTCGGTCCAACATTCCTGAGGGACTGGAGCAACTCGTCAAGTACTTGGACCAGACCTATGTCACTGATTCCTCTCAACGTGTACAGCCATCACCAGCCCCCGATGGTACTGCTCAGCCCACCCGCATGCGTCGGATCTTTCCTGTGTGCATCCCTACTATATGGCACGTCCATGATATGACTGTCAATGGTGGTTCCCGCACAAACAACATGTGTGAAGCCTGGAACAGAGGTTTCAGCACCCTCGTTGGCAATGCCCACCCTACGATATGGACACTTATTGAAGCCCTGTGTAAGAACTTTTCTTCTGTGGAGGGAACCAAGCGCTTCAACCAGCTAGGTCAACCACCAAGGAACCAAGCGCCTCAACCAGCTAGGTTAACCACCAAGGAATAGGGCGCCTCAACCAGCTAGTTCAACCACCAAGAAACCATGCGGCTCAACCAGCTTGGTCAACCACCAAGGAACCATGCGCCTCAACCACCTAGGTCGACCACCAAATAACCATGCGCATCAACTAGCTAGGTTGACCTCCAAGGAACCGTGCGCCTCAACCAGCTAGGTCAACCACCAAGGAACCATGCGCATCAACCAGCTAGGTCAGCCATCAAGGAACCATGCGTATCAACCAGCCAGGTCAACCACGAAAGAACCATGGGCATCAACCAGCTAGGTCAAGCACCAAGGAACCAAGCGCATCATCCAGCTAGGTCAACCATCAAGGAACCATGCGTATTATCCAGAAAAGAGGGAGATGTCCGGGGGGGGCAAATAACCTAGGAGGCAAGTAGTACACGTTGAGGTTTCATACCCCTACCATAAAAGAGCACCATGGAAGAAATCACTAAATGGATAGACGAGGGATCGCCAGTAGATATTATCTACTTAGATTTTCAGAAAGCTTTTGACAAAGTGCCACATCAAAGATTGCTACTTAAATTAAAAGCCCATGGTATCGGGGATAGCATAACTGACTGGATAGAACAATGGCTGACTGACAGAAGACAACGAGTTGTAGTAGATGGCGAAGTTTAAAATTGGAAATCGGTTTTGAGTGGGGTACCTCAAGGATCAGTATTAGGACCTATATTATTCTTAATTTATATCAATGACTTGGACGAGAGTATAACAAGTAACGTACTGAAATTTGCGGACGACACAAAACTGTTTAGAAAGGTTAATACTGATGGTGATAAACAACATTTACAAAACGATCTAGACAGATTAGTGAAATGGTCTGAGAAATGGCAGATGCTGTTCAATTTTGGGAAATGTAAATGCCTACATACAGGACATGGGAACTTGAATGTAAACTATAAAATGGGAGCTACTGTTCTTGGTACTACTGTAAACGAAAAGGACTTAGGAGTTACAATAAGCGCTGATATGAAAGTTTCAGAGCAGTGTGGTATTGCAGCTTCAAAGGGTAATCAAATTCTTGGATTGATTAGAAGAAACATAACATACAAGGGAAAAAAGTTAATTATACCTCTTTATAAAGCAATAGTTAGACCTCATTTAGAATACTGTATACAAGCATGGAGACCATATCGTAAGAAGGATATAGATACGCTTGAACGCATACAAAGGAGAGCAACTAAAATGATCCCAGAACTTAGAGACCTTAGTTATGAAAAACGCCTGAAAGAATGTGGTTTAACAACTCTAGAGACAAGGAGGTTAAGAGGAGATCAGATTGAAGTTTTTAAGATATTGAATGGGTATGAAAATATTGATAGAAATATGTTTTTCTCACTCAAGAAGGATAGCAGAACTAGAGGACATGAGGTAAAATTAGTAAAGGATCAATGTAGATTGGACATCAGGAAGCACTCGTTCTCACAGAGGACAGTAAATGAATGGAACAAACTGTCTACAGATTGTGTAACTGCTAGCAGCGTGAATATGTTTAAAAACAAGGTTGACACATATATCAGGAGGGCGGGTTATAAGTAGGTGAACATTGTTGGACTCTCGATAAGCCAATGGCTTCCTTGTCCACTTGCCATCTGGGCCTTTGGCTTGGATGGCAAATCTTGTTAAATCTCTTGTTAAGTAGCTTAATTCAATCGAACACGCCACAATCGTTTTTGACCAGATCAGTGTGGAAAGCGTTTACGAAAGTTCTCATAGAAGAACCGTTACAACGAAGCATTATATAAGTTACGCAATATTGTCCGCAAACGTTAGACAGGTGACTCTGAATTCTCTTGCTATTATGAGTCCACTCGGAACAGTGTTTGTTCAAGAAGGTGCGGAACGCCGCGTGAAGAGGTGGCAGACCGTACGAACAGAAGTATTCGCCTCGTCTGTCGGAGGATAGGTACATCGCTATCCAATGTTCTCCCCGTTTGTCAATGTTGTCGGTGTTGCACACGAAGGCGATCGGCAAAGCGTCTATTTTTTTAGGCAGTTCATCTTTGGACAAGACGCCTCCGAAGACGGACGCGGTGTTCGGATCCATCACCAGTAGACGGGCGATCTGCAGGGTGTCCATCTCAGTAGTCGTAGATGACGTTGCGGTTCTTGTCGATTTCCAGCACGGATTCAAATTCGGCGTAGACGACGACGTTCACGGTGGTCCGAAGCGCTTCTCCGAAATGACATTCTATGCGCAGGTTGCCTTTTTGTACCAGATGGAAGCAGGGACCGTCGCACTGGTCGGGGGTCAGATCGAAACAGAAGAAGGTGTAGCCGTCTCGGTAGTCGTCGCGAGTCAGAACGTTCCCTTCGTCCTGCCAGATCTTGCCGGTCGATATGAACAGGCTAGCGTAGCTCCTGACGAAGAGGTTTTCTGTGAAGTTAGGCTGGAAGGGTTTGGCGGGTATCTGACGTCCGTCCACGTACACCGAGTGGAAACTTATGGTGTTGTTCTTGGCGTGAAACGGGTTCTTATCGTACGCGCCGTTGTAGGCGTCGTTGTCGATGCAGCACAGCACGATACGTTTCGGCAGAGCGCCGAGAAACAGGTTCTCGTGCGTGTGCGACAGAGCTCCCGCGGGAATGGAGTACACCTTGCATTCGACCGGTCGTATTGGATACCTGACCGGATTGTTCTGGAGAGCCTTGATGTGAGCCATCTGCACCGCGGGATTGAGGGTAGCCTTCTTGACGAACAAGGAAGCGTTGACGAAAGTTATCTTGTATTCGCGGGGCCCTTGCGCCATCAACGCAAAAGACGGCTTGCTACGCACCAGTCGTAACTTGACGTCGACGCCGTTGATCAGGAATTTATCTTGCATGAACATATCCAAGTGGAGACGACCCATCATGTCGAACACGCGACTTTGAGTCATGTACTCTCGTCGAGTCACGAACCCGAGGTTAGCAGCGGGTCCGGCGTTTACCTCGACGGAGTTCATGCGATTAGCCGTGTCCTTGTACCACAGCTGATTCGTCAGCTGCGTCGACTTGGCGTCGGCTCCGTAACTCAGCAGCATTTCTATGTAGGATCGATACGCGTACGTGTTGGTCGAAGAGGTCACGAGCGTATCGTTAAGGGAGAGGTCGGCTTGACTGATCTGCGAATGCATCCAGTTGTTCACCGGTCCTTCACCTGCACGTGCAGCATCGTGTTGGCGAGATCCAGGTAATCGTCTCCCGAACCGGGGATGAGGAATTCTATCGGTCCTCCAGAGTCCAGAGAGGTCATGGGTTGATGTTCCACCACGTGACTGTCGATGATGCAGGTCTGAGTTGGAGTTACGGCAAAGAGATCCAGCTCGGTCTTGACTCCTTCGCACGACTGTCTATGCACGAAAGCCATTGTCGAATATGTCGGCCTCTCGTTTCTTAGACGTCTTTCTCTTGCGTCGTCTCTTTACTGCAGTGATAGTCGCCTTTGCGGACGGATGTTTTATACGTTTACCGGGAGGAGCTCGAAGAACACTCAGCACGGCGTCGGTGACGCTTCGTTTGGCAGCCGTTTTTATGTTCTGGCCTGATAAGACGTCGCCGGCTATACGAACGCCGGTCTTCAACGCGCCTTTAATCAAAGCCACGGCACCTCTCTTGATGAGCGGCATGGCGCTGCGCAACAGACCGCCGAACAGACTGCCCAGTCCGTGACCTCGCTGGTATTGTGCACCGGCGAAGTAGGGCAGCGCGCCGCCAGCCTGTCGCGCGTAATAATCGTTGTAATTCATCAGAACAGTCCGGTCCTGCGTCGACGGAAATGAAGCGTCACCGTTACTCTGCCGTATTCGAATCGCACGCGTCGACCCATGTCGTCTCGTATATCCACCTCGATTGAGTTGAAGTTCGAGCACAACAGAGGTACGTAGTGAATGTTAGTGAAACGATCGGACACCCTGTCACCGTGAAGTCTTCTAATCGGAATGGCTCGCAACAGAGGCGCGAGAGTGTCGCCTACTTTACGAGACTCCACGATGTCCGTGTAGACGTATAGGGTGTCGAATCCATGCGTCATGTTCACCACATCGTCGGCCTCGAACTGGAATGGGTACGAGGATTCGGAAAATGACGTATCCGTCTTCTGATCACTGACTACGGGTCCACGAAATCCTAGCATGGACATCATCGCGCTGCGGATCGGTATGACGAATTTGGTGTTCTCT
The DNA here is from genome assembly GCA_033239005.1 of Lamellibrachia satsuma. NCBI lineage: Eukaryota > Metazoa > Annelida > Polychaeta > Sabellida > Siboglinidae > Lamellibrachia > Lamellibrachia satsuma. Next base: position 275,226 of record BSQZ01000043.1, on the reverse strand, counting down.
GTCATGTGCAACGTCATTTTTTGAGTGACGGGACTATAGGTCAATCGATCTCGTTTCTTCGCCGTCCACAGTCTGTGCAGTCCCTTGTTGACGTGATACATCAATGTTAACGGATCGTCGTAATATCCACACGACAACTTCGACCGTTGGGTCACGTCCGGTTTATCGATCTCGTTGAGGAATAACCAGACATCGTTCTCTGTGATGTTGTACCAAGTGTGAGCATATTGGAACTCCGCCAACCCACACTCCCACTCGCCGGTCAGATCGATGCGCTGAAGCAAGTCCGTGATGTAATGGGTCAAGGTGTTGTCGATGTGCGTCTTCATAGAAGCGTTGCTAGGCAGCGTCATGTAGAATTCTGTCGCCATTGCGTCTCAACGTGGGATTGGGCAGTAGGTAACCCAACGAACTACTCAACAGAGCCGTCCACAGATTAGAATCGCCGTGACCTACAGTCAGGTTGTAGATGCTTATCACGATGACCGTGTACAAGATGACGACCTGACACAGAAACACTATCTCCTCTTTGGGACACTTGGTACCGAACAGATGCCAAGGAGTACTGTCGTCGTCGTCGTTGTCGTTCGACGCGTCGGTACAATCCTCTATGACGGTCTGCGACTTCGTGTTGTCTTGTGACATAATGACGACCCGACTTACGCGCTGCTAGTTTTTTTATAGATGAGCGCCTTGGCATCGATCCAGCTGTTGAATGAGGATGGATGTCCGAACCATTTCACCAAAACCTCCATTCGTGAACCGACCTTACGACGCTGCAGTACCGATTCGATGCGGTACACCTTGTCGGTCGGTATCGACACTTTCTGCAGCTCCAGTTCGTAGAAGGTACCGTCCAGCACGTCGCCGAGATCGTCTCGCAGGCGGTACACGGGCGGATCGGAGGGATGAACTTCGTATACGGTGAACACCTCTTCGCTCCAGTTCGTCTCGTAGCCCTTTTCGAACGTGCCTTTGTACTTGCTGATGCGCACGCGATCCAACACGTTCAACTTGGGCACACCCTTACCGTCGTGTCCGTACAGACGTTGCCACACCATTTATTGATTCTTTGCATTGACCTGCGACAGAGTCATACCGATGCTTTTGTGATAGGTGTCGTTGTACGTTCGCACCAGGTCCGGAAGGACGTCGATGTAACGCCACGTCTGACATTTCGTGAAGTAGCGCCACATGTGACTCTTCAACATTTTGTTGAATCGTTCCACGACGACCGCCTTCGTCTCCGCGTCGTACATGTAGAAGTGATGGACGCCGAGTTTCCTTAAGAGAGCCTGAACGGATTTATTCAGAAATTCCTTTTCTTGATCCGTCTGCAACGTGTGAGGTCGGTTGTTCGCGAACGCGATTCGCAGCGCCGCGACCAATGAAGCAGCGGATTTGCTTGACATAGGAATGCATTTGGCTCGTTTCGAAAATACGTCTATTATCGTGAGGAGAAAGGTGATACCGTCGCTGTTCTTTTTCAACGTCGTCAGGTCGACGAGATCGGCCTGCCACTGTTGATTTATACCGCCTACGATGACGCATCGTCTTTTGAAACGTCGTCTCGCCGGCTTGTGTAAGCTGTAGGCGTCCTGTTCAGACAACCACTGCGCGACTATTTTTCGAGGCGCGTGCGTGACGCGTCTCAAGTCGTCGACTCCTCCATAACTGCCTACCCTCTTTGGATCGAAGTAGATCGTCTTCAGTCTTTTCGACGACATCATTAAAACAGAAGGTCCGATGCGTTGACGGTGACGTTGACGACTCCTGAACACTGACGAACGACGAGGAGTGCGCTGACGTATAGTAGAACGCACGTTATCGCTCCCACAACGACAGCGGTGGAGCAACAACGTAGTAGCGAAAGCATAGTCTGAATAACACCCGTTGTATAAGAATTCCGGCTGCAAGCAAGGTACTCGTCCTGTGAATCCGTCAACATGAATGCGTTACGACTACGATATAATCTTCTTATAAGTTGGTCCAACTCACCAATTCAGGTGGCGGTATAGGTAGGGAATGTTCCATTTGACGTTCGAGTGGTGACCAGCTTGACGATCGTCGTTGTCGTTGTCGTCGTGGTGTAGCAGCGGCGGAAGTCGCTGTCTGTTGTATGTAGGCTTTCCTGGTAGCGTTACCGACCAACTCCATGGGTATGTTGATGACGCGGAGTTGTCGTGCGAACGACTGCCAACCCGTCGGATCGCCGATCTTACTCTTACGCAACAGATCGTTAACGAGATCCACCACGTTACTTCCGACAACCGGAACACCCTCGTGTATGAGTTCGCCACGATCGGTCCACGCGACGTTTCTTTTGAGATGTTCCATCAAACGTCTGGCTTTGTCCTGCAGACTCTTGGGAACGGTGTTCATCACATCGGCTTCTATACTAGAAGTTTTTTCGGGTTCCGTCCTCACTTCCTTCTCTACCGAGATCACGCGTACCGGTTCCTTGATGCGTTTATCGACCAGGACGTTGTACCGCTGCAACACCTGATTATAAAGCGTGACCTTGGTCCCGTCGTCGAGGTCCTTTCTATCGAGGATGGCCTTCATCTCGTCATCGAGGGCTTGCACCTTCTTACCTACGGTGTCCGTTGGAGGAGGTGGCGAACGAAGCGTATCCAGCAGCCGCGGATCCACCAAGGCCATCTTGCGTGCGTGTTCCATGCGTCTACTTTTTGAGCAGCGCTTCACGAAGCAAGGGTAGAAAGGTCGAAGTCACTAACGGTGCTAGGAAGGCCGATAGGAAACCTCCGCTCTGACCCTTGCCGACTTGAGGTCGTGACAAGAGGAGTCTTCTTCTTTCGGCAGTCGACGTTCGTTTCAGAGACAACTTACGTAAGGTCGTCTTGTATTTACTCAAACGACGCCTCTGTAAATCAGTCAACGGAACGTTCTTCTTTAGTATGTTGTAGGCACACTCGGCCAGTGCACACAGCAGATCGGCGTTGGCGTTGGCGATGATGGCCTTTCTTATTTTGGCGTTCTTGTGCCTGCTCAGAGTCTGTATGCACTCAATGTGTCTCTTCACCAGCTCAGACATGGTGCGAATGAAGAGACGACTCACACGTTCCGTCTTTTTATACTTTAGGTAGGTACACGTACTGCACGTCGTCGTCGGGAAGACGCACGCGCGCAGACGCATGTCCTCGGGAGTGTCCTGTTTGAGATCGATTAATAGATAACCGTAGGGTGCTGTCGTGGCGTCTAGCGCAAATTTCGTGCGTCTCGGATACATCTGACGAGCCAGGTGCGATGTCTGCGTTGCATCGCGCGGATTCTTGAACAACACCATGTAGTGAGTGTTAAGACTGATGGTGCGACTCTCTTTGTTTTTAGGGAAAAGGTTCTGTACGAGATATAGCACGGACGTGTTTCTGTGGTGACTTTTTTTACTGAACAAGGTCGTGACACGCTCATCCGTTTTTGTCATGAGATCATCTATGACGATGAGGTTCCTCGTTGTCGCTTCAAACATGTCAGCCGTCGGTAACCCTTCCTCGAATCGCACGTGAGTCAAGTCCGTCGTTGCGTAAGCCTCTTGCCATTCTCCGTAACACCACGTGATCTTTTCGGGAGGTGGATCAATCATCGCAGAGTCGTGACGCAACAGACGCGTCACGAACGTGCTCTTGCCACATCCCGTCGGTCCGGCAACGATGCACGTGAAGGGATGTTTCCATCGCGTGTCCATGATCGGTTATGACAAATAACCGCATGCAGCGTCTTTATCTACACGTCCGTCGGACCTGTACTCAGTCCGTCCTAGTGTACCACGCGTTTGGCGTAGAAGTAGGTGAGAGCCGCTCGATCCTGCACGTACGTCAGCACGGTTGATTTATGCACTCGGAATCCGAGGTTCTTTCCACTTCCGCTCTGATGGTTGGTGACCACTTTCAGGAACGTCTTCTTGTCGATGACGTTGTGACGTTTGCTCAGACCTTTGGTACTGTACTTGTCGGTGGCCCCAAAACAATAGTACGTCTTGCTGCACAACCCCACGAATCCTTCGCCCGACCACTCTACCTTGAACAGACCCGGTGTCCTCTTGTCGTACGCTCTGCGTGCCTTACAGCACGCCTCGTCTCCGAGCCAAGGTCGACCGGCGAGTCGACAGCGCACGTACTCGTTTCGATGTTCGTCGCAACATTCGGACGGAAGCCATTCAGAACGATGTCGGAAATAATGATCTCGCAGTGTTGGGGTCACGAGGTCATCGATGGACTCACCGGGCAAGGCCAAATAGGCACTGTCCGTATCCATCTCGCAGTATTGGAACAAAGGTCGTTCCACGTATCTGTCGATGAAGTCGTAATAGAACTGCAACATGCGCATCTTGGCGTATTGCAGAACGAAGAATCCCACGTGTACGGGTAGTGTGTACTTGACGGTTCTCTTGCTCATCTCTATCTCGTACGCGTCGTCGACGATGATGTCGAGTTGTCGGAACCGTTTATCGTTGATCAGACGCGATGCCTTCTTCTCCACGCAATAGTTGACGTCACGATGTCGGTCCACGTTGGTGATGGTCTTTCCGTAACCCGAGTTCCCCAGCAACTTCATGGTATCCGCGATGATCGTCCTGTCTCTGTGGATGTCTCCCTCGCGTCGGGCCTTGGACACGGCATCACCGAATTGTCGGAAACACGGAATCGGATCGTACTCGATGACCTGGTAAACGTGCAACACCTCGAGACCGTGATCCAGATACCATCGCAACAGAGGCGTGGCGAGTAATATCTTATCGCCGTAATAACTGCCCACGAGCATGCGCCTCGGAGTCGTCATGATGTTGTGCGCTTCGGCGTATCGACGCATGAACGAACCGAGATCCTCGCGCATCAGACGGATGTTCTTGAACACGGGCTGCATCTCGCCAAAGTACTCGCGCAGTTCTTCTGGCACGCGAATGTCGCACTCGATCATGCCGAACACGGTTCCAGCACGCACCTCGTTCAGGATCTGTTGCGTCGTCATCGTCCACCTCACGTGACGTCGACGTCGGGGAAACGCAGCGTCCAAACACCGTTTTACGATTGGATCTTGTCTCATCTCTTTCCACTCGCATTCCCACAGTTCGACGACCTTGACGAAGTGACGTAGGTAGGCGGTGGTGTTTCGGGTCTTGTCGAGCAGTTCGGCCATGGATATCCCGTTGACGGAATTGACCTCTTCTCGAGTGCACGGCAACCGTGAAAGAAACACACGTGGAAC
>BSQZ01000043.1:252500-262500 GCA_033239005.1 Lamellibrachia satsuma | reverse complement strand
ATCTGCCCCCCCCCGGACATCTACCTCTTTTTCTGGATAATGCGCATGGTTCCTTTGTGGTTGACCTAGCTGGTTAATGCGCATGGTTCTTTCGTGGTTGACCTAGCTGGATGATGCGCATGGTTCCTTGGTGGTTGACCTAGCTGGTTGATACGCATAATTCTTTCGTGGTTGACCTAGCTGGACGATGCGCATGGTTCCGTGGTGGTTGACTTAGCTTAATGATGCGCATTGTTCCTTGGTGGTTGACCTATCTGGTTGATGCGCATGTTTCCTTTGTGGTTGAATTAGCTGGTTGCTACGTATGGTTCCTTGATGGCTGACCTAGCTGGATTATGCGCATGGTTCCTTGGTGGTTGACCTAGCTGGTTTATGCGCATGGTTTCTTGGTGGTTGACTTAGCTTAATGATGCGCATGTTTCCTTGGTGGCCGACCTAGCTAGTTGATACGCATGGTTCCTTGGTGGGTGACCTAGCTGGTTGATGCGCACGGTTCCTTGGTGGTCGACCTAGCTAGCTGGATGATACGCATGGTTCCTTGGTGGTTGACCTAGGTGGTTGACCTAGGTGGTTGAACCGCATGGTTCCTTGGTGGTTGACCTAGTTAGTTTATGCGCACTGTTCCTTGGTGGTTAACCTAGCTGGTTGAGGCACATATTCCCTTGGTTGTTGACCAAGCTGGTTGAGGCGCACTGTTCTGTGGTGGTTAACCTTACTGGTTGAGGCGTATGGTTCCTTGGTGGTTGACCTAGCTGGTTGAGGCGCTTGGTTCCCTGCATAGAAGAAAAGTCCTTACATAGGACTTCAATAAGTGTCCATATCGTAGAATGGGCATTGCCAACGAGGGTGCTGAACCCTCTGTTCCAGGCTTCACACATGTTGTTTGTGCGGGATCTACCAATGACAGTCATATCACGGACGCGCCATATGGTACCGATGTTCAGAGGAAAGATGCGACGCATGGGCTGAACAGTACCATCGGCGGCTGGTGATAGCTGTACACGTTGGAAGGACCCAGAGACATAGGTCTGGTCGAAGTACTTGACGAGTTGCTCCAGTCCCTCAGGAATGTTGGACCGTTGGACCCTCTCGAAGTCAGTGATAATGGTGGTGGGATCAGGTTGGAAACCCAACTCATCACAGTGATCCACCACGGCGGTGATAAGTTGCTGGTAGGTTGCCTCAGACTTGTCATTCAGTTGCGCGAAAACACCGCTGACTGATCCTGAAGCGGCTAGGCCGGAAATCCCCGGAAAATTTAGCCTAATAATTAGTCCTCGTGCATAATGTTGTTATCACTTAATCATAATTTAGTAAACAACTTTGATAATGCAGATTAGCATTTTTTTACTGTGATTTAAACGTATTATTGTAATTAATGCATTGACTTCGAGAGTATCGTACAGCATATACACCGATAACTCGATGGGGAGTATTGTGGCATCCGCTGTGGGGCGCGGTAGCCTAGCGGTTAGAACGTCGGGCTCTCAATCGAGAGAAACCGGGTTCGAATCCTCTTGGCAATTTAGTTCATCTCACATTGCCACAGTTCACTCAGCTGTACCAATGAATACCTGGCCACAAAGTCTCCACTGACTGGCTCCAACCGTGCATTTGTTTGTGCGTGCGTGTGCATTAAATCAACACACGTCTTTCATTACACGTAGTCGCGTGTGGAATGAGATAGTTAACCGATTTTGTACTGAACACGGGAATATAATTACATATTATGTAAACACGCGCAATGCTGACAACCAATTGCGTACACTGTATAATTAACAACAGAAGACACACTGACATGGTATATATTTTTATTAGGCTACATGTTAACCAGTACAAATCCGCAAATAACAATGCAATGGTCTGGTAAATACTTTTTTTGTGGGGGGTCAACTATGTTAGCGAATAATAAAAAATAACGCGTACAATGGCACGCACGAATAACAGAAATTACAATGATATACCAGAAAATAATATAAAAAAACAGCGTAAAATTAAGAGGTCGGAGTTCAAAGTAAGCGAACAAAATCCTCTAAGCGGTTAATCAGATGAATTATGATGATAATTATGTGGGGCCCCTCATTGTGCGGGGCCTGGCACGACTGTGCCATTTGTTCAATGGTTACTCCTGCACTGGTCCGTCGTTTTTTCTATATGAATAATTCATTCTGACTAACAACCACACAGTAAGCACACAGGTCATGCAAACATGTACCATCAAAGGTAGAATGATCAGACAACATTTTGCTTAAGTGCAGGAGTTAAACAAGTTATGCAAGGATGGATTGAATAACGTCAGGCGGTATAAAACAGGCTGGCTGCTGTTTACATGACTAAATATAAGTAAAACGCATAACATGCGTTTCCATAAAATACACCAAAGTAGAGGGTTTCATACGCCAAAATTAGTTATTTTCTAAGCGAGGAAATGGGCACTTTTGTTAACAGAAAGATACTTAAATGCACACACAACTACATGTCTCACAAAACACTATTATATTGTTTGAACTGCATTATTTATTAATTTTCCAACACGGTATGTTTTATTTGTGACAGTTTTCTGCTACGGTCTCAGTTTTATCTCGACTTTCTTGAGCGAGTAGTTGAAGCCATGCCACCTAGACCAATAGACACCATTTGAAGTGTTTGCGCCACCAAGGTACGGACCATTCAAGTTGGAGATAGAACAGTCACTGTACCACCAGGCTCCCTTGTACTTCTGTGCACAATGGTCAGTGGACACGTCATTGTCACGGTCCTTCGTGCTGAACGCATCGCCAACATCATATGTGAGTGAATTTCCTGCAGCATAAACCCGTGAGAATCGTTCATTGTGAACATATAACAGAACACATTATGATATGACCAACTCTGTATTCGTAATTTTAATGTTAAAGCAGGAAAAGTATTAGAATGCACAGCTTCAAAACACATACACTTGAATGAACGCTGTACCACGTATAACATATACATATTAGTTTGTTTACATAAAAGAAGCATTTCGTGATATTTGCGGAGATGGCTAAATGTTTCGTGGAATTGAAATTGAAAAGTCGTACGGTGTCCGGTCACGCTCGGGTAACCTTTGTCTTTACCTTACGGCTACGACACAATCGTTATGGTTTAAAATTATTCTTTACAATCGTTACAAAGTTGATATGTTACTCTTTGAGGTAGCCCGAAAATACCTACCAACATATATTTCATATATGTAATATGTTGTAAACAAAGTGTTTATATCTATACTCGTTCCTTTTAAAGCACGTATGATATAATTACAATCGAGACAATAAACTGATTTTCAGCGAACGCAGAAAATGGACACAATTCACGGAATCGTTGGTTTGAAATGGAATTCACCATTTTCGAACGGAAATTCCGGGATCGCAGAAAATGGACAGAATGAATGGAATCGGTGTGTTTAAAAATCGTGGCGTTTCATTCGACAGCGCGCAGCAAAAAAACGATTGCCGAAAGTGCTAAAATAATAAAACATTTGACTCCCGTTCATTGTCTACTGATGGCACGCTGTGGACAAACCATGATTTGTCCAGAGCGCGCCTTCAGTAGACAAACCATGGTTTGTCCACTGCGCGCAATCAATAAATTCAATAAAGTTTTAGTTGCTTGATTTACATTAACATTCACAAGAAAATGAACGCAAAGAGCATTAATTATTAAATGTAACGTATCATGATTGAAAACGGGGCCAAGCATGGTAGTAGCATTTTTATAAGAAATTTTTTTTATCAGAAATAAATGTAATCGGGGTGTAATTTGTGTATCCCAATTCCCATTTTGAAACTTTCTCAGAGTAAAAGTAATTACCTTTTTAAGTATTTCAAAAGTGAATTTGCCTGTTTGGAACAAAGTGCACATCTACATGAAGGATAATGTACAACCTAGGTACCACAAGTCAAGGTATGTACCATACGCGTTTCGAGATAAAGTGGAAGCTGAGCTAAGCAGGTTAGAAAAAGAGAACATTTAAAGGAAGGTAGACCACACGGACTGGTCTGCTCTCATAGTGGTGGTGCCGAAAGCGAACAAAACATGCGGAGGGTATCAATCCACCATCTGAGAAGCAGAAAGCGATCACATACGTTGAAACACTAAACTTCAAACAGTTGCGTTCATATCTAGGGTTGAACCACTACTGTGCTAAGTGTTGGTGTTTATCGTGCTGCATCCATTATAATAACTGCTGATGAAGGAGCTTAAGTGGAAAAGTAAATACTCCAGTATGTGACAAGGCCATAACCCAGTGCAATGAGCTGATGCGTTCACAGCAGGTACTGGTTGACTATGACAGTCGTAAGCCATCACGGCTAGCTGCATATGCCCCACAGGTAGTTATCGGTGCGGGATTTTCATACATCATGGAGGACGGAGGCAGACGTTTTGACGATCATCTATGTAATTAACAAATTCAATCAGTACCTATACGGAAGCTTGTTATCATTTATCACTGATCACAAGCCGTTATTGACGAACCTCGGCCCCAAGACGATTCTGCCAACATTAGCAGCACTATGGGTGCAGCTTTGGGATCTCATGTTACAAGCGTACACCTACGAGATAGAGCACCGGACGTCTGAGGATCACAGGTAGGGCGATGCATTGTTACGTTCGCAAATCATGTAGATTCAAATCAACAAGTGTACTACAAAAAGCGCAATGAACTGTCTACAGAACAAGGGTGTCTGTAGTGTGGTTCACACGTTGACATGATCCACATGTCACCTGGTGATGTTACATGAACAACGCGCAGAACACAGGTGCATCAACCAAACCAAAGCATTGGCCAGCAGCTATGTTTGGTGGCCAGGAATGGATGCGGTTGTCGAGAGTATGGTGGAGAAATTCTTGTATGTCATTCGGTGAAGAAATATCCTGCTGCGGCCCCACTGCATGCTTGGCCATGGCCCACACGTTTATAGCAGATGATCACATTGTGGACAAGTACGGTATGAACTACCTGATCGATGTTGACATACATTCCAAATGGTTGGATGTTGTAACTATGACGTATGCTACAGCGGGAATATCATTGATGTTCCGAGAGTTTTGTATTTCTCTCATGGTCTTCCGGATGAGATTGTACCCGACAATGGACCATACTTCACCGCGCATGATTTCAAGATTATATATATATATATATATATAATTATATATATATATATATATATATATATATATATATATATATATCTTGAAATCATCAATTATATATATATATATATATATATATATATATATATATATATATATATATAACTAAGCCACACTCCGCCGAACTCCGCCACACTCCACCACACTCGCCACACTGCGCCGCTGATGTGATGAGAGTGTTTGTCGACCAAATAGAACCAGAGCCATATGACAAGGTACTGGAAAGCAGGATTATGGTATGTATATGTATACTACTGTGGCGATATTTCGGTGAGGAACAAAAACAAAAGAAACGGGACAATTTTGATCTGTAACTACTCCTATACATGTAATCGTGCAGGATGATTGGACTCATGTTTATATGGTCGCGTAACTTTTAAGCTTAAGAGGAGGCAGTATTACATTTTGGTATGAGACCGTAACGTACAGCCCAACAAAAAGTAAACATGCCTGAGCTCATGTTGGGTCAGATAACGAACCTCTGCCCAATTATCTCCGGAAGCACAATAGTAAAAAGCTCTATCTCGATGGAATACATCTGGCAAAGTCGTTCGCCTCTATTTTGGGTTTCAAGAAACTGGCGCGTACTTTATCGATTTGGCCGAGATTCGCTTGGATCAAGAAGAACGTCCTGATGATTTACGCCAACGACACGGGGCATTCGTGGGATACCGCCTGCTACGAAACAACGGCATATCCCACCACGGTGAGGTCATTGTGGACGACGAAAAATTATCTCCCACATTATATATCCTTATCGTTCTCACATGGTTGAGATTAGTTTGAGACTAATGAACTGTTGCATCGGTTTCACTCTTATGAACCGCCTGTCTTTCACCAGTCGATAATAAAACGTGTTTCCTCCGAATTCAATAAATTAATTGCTTCTTGTTAATTATGTAGAATTGTATGGCTAAATAATCACATGTTTTGTGCGTGCGTGCGTGCGCGTCGCGTTATATGTTGTATACATACATGCATGGCTACACACATACTTGCATGCAGCACGCACGAATATAACACGTGTAAGGGTGTTCAAGTTTTGCGTAATCACCTGCCGTTCCGGAGTAGTCGCCAAGTGAAAGTCTGTACTTGTGATCTTCATCGGCAACCGCGAAACTTGAGTAAACAGCATATCTGGTGGCGCCCTTGAAGTCTTCCAGGTCGATTCTTAGTTTGTACTGCTTTTGTGCAGTAACGGCGTGTAGATATTCATTACCTAAAACATATACAATTTATCTCTTGCAATGAAAACAAATTAGCTTTGTCTGCTTGGATCGTATATATCGATCTACCAAAGTGTGACGTAACGACAGAATGTGTGCAACATGTTAGTTTTAATAATTTATTGAAAACGTTACTCAAAACTTTAATCGTTTTTGTCACACGTTTCGCACTAAAAGCAACATGCAGTGAAGAAAAACATAAAAAGGCAAACAAATGTTTACTTTGCATTTGTTTAACAGGAACACAAATTATGCGTGCAAAAAGAAAATTTAGAAATGTAAATGGAAATTTATGCCCTGGCGATGCGCGCTTATTAATACAGTATCTCAAAAATGACTGAACAAATGTCATGAAATTTTTACTGTGAACTATTCATCAGAATTTGCTTTAGTCATATTAATCATAGAATGGAAGTATTTGGAGTATCATATTCCATATTTAAATATTAATAAATAGTCAACATTATCTTCGTAAATGTATTTTTTATCCAATAAAGAATGGGTGACAAGATTTTCTTTAAAATGAATCACACTAATCATATCTTTCAATGGCATTCAACCTTTGTTCTATATAATTAACACAACAACATACATGTCTTTTCGATAAAAGTAACTTGATACGAATTAAGAGAATTGTAATTTCATCCGTGAAGACGAATGACACCGTGTTTTTGATCATAATCCTGGAGATTTTCAGACTCTGCCATACATCCATTTCTGTCTTTCCATCACTTCACGGAATTGCGTACAACGCCGTCACATGACACGTGACAGGAACCATTCCTAATTATATCCGAAATCATATATTCTACTTATACTTCGAAATAATTGTCGCAATTTTCAGAACATTATATATACAAATAATTCTTATTGTCAAACACACATGTACATTTTACACTATATCTGCTTTTAATAGCCAACTTTTAAATAAGCATGCAAGTCAACCCGTTATTGTAGGTTCTTGTCGATACCTAAATGTTGGCGTTAGTGGATATGTTTTCAAGCTTCATTACAAAACTCATATACATTGAAATACATCAAGAACATTTTTTTATGGATACAAGTAACCATTTTTTGGTTAGTGACAAAACTAGTTGTGGAAGAGGCAATTTCCCTTCATTTATTTCTATATAGTGTGAAAGTGTAGTTAATTGCCATCAGACATACCGTAGTGCATGTTTTCTAAAAAGGTATTTTGGTAGAAATCCAATGGTGTTTCCTTTGGCGATTTTATTATCTATGGAAACGTTTGGGGTATTGGTTCACTCTAGGATGTTGTGTAGAGTAGTTGTTGGTGTACCTCTTCACCGAGGGCCATCGGGCTTCCAGAGCAGGACTTGGTTGGCTTCTTAGTCATGGCGCATCACATGACCTGCCAGAAGAAGACGCCATTGTCTCACGATGCTGGTGATCTATGGGAGAGAGCCGTACAGTTCTTGGTTGGTCATGTGATGGCGCCGTGACACATTTTGAGTTTTCTGCAGCATTTTTGTGAAGGTGCCTTCCAACGCATTGTCTAGTGTTTGGGTTAGCGAATCGCATCCATATATCAGGATCGGTTCAACAGTCGTCCTGAAAATCTTCCGTTTGGTTAGTTTGCAGATGGGCACTCTCCAAACTTTGTTAAGGGCGTGAACTGTCGCCCATGCTTGGGCTGTTCTGCATTGGATGTCATGGTGTGAGTTTGTGTAGGATCAGAGATATTAAAAATCCTATACATTCTCAATTTGACTCCCATCTGATGAGATAACGCTATCATTAGCAGACGGGTTGATATGCGTGTGCTTTTTGCTGTTGGGTTGAGAAATAGTCCAGTAGATTTGGAAGAACTTTCCACTTTATGAAGTAAAACTTCTGCTTCTTGTATCGTATCAGAGAACAGAGCGATGACATCGGCATAATCCAGGTCAGAGAGATGTGAAGCTGGTTGTCTGGTGTTTCTGCGTCTGGTTAGGGTTAGTCCTCCTATGTCATCAATCGCAGTTCTTAGTACGTAGTCCAAGACTATGATGAACAGGTACGGGGCGAGAGGGTCTCCTTGGAGAATTCCTGTGTTAATGTTGAAATTCGTAGTTTCCCCTTCGGGAGTCAATACAACTGCAGATTTATTCACATATCTATATGCTACTCTATATGGAGCCGAACCAATTTCACCAAAGCTAAAGAACGAATTTGTTTAAATGCGCTAGTTTGCCGTAGTAGATGCTGTGATTTTTTTTCGAGAATGTTTTTTTTCAAACAAGACGAGCGAAAACAATCCATTCGATGAGAAACAAAATCCACCACAAAATATATTCCTTCTAGTCGATATCTGTTTTACTGTGAAATATGTTTCAAATATCAAGTCGAAATGTATAGCTAATACTTGTTCCAATGTGAACTTCTGCTCGTTTGTGTTTTACCTTGTGCAGCATTAGAGAAATCATAGTTTTTTTGCTAAACCAACATGTTGAAAGGATTTTGTATTATTCGTTCACCCACCAAGCCAGAATTCTCCAGACACGTCGCCGAATCCTTCTTTGTAGCTGGTCCAGCTGCGACGGAAGTCGACAGAGCCGTCTTGTCGTCGCTGGAACACCTACATGTGAGATCGAACACGTACACGTGATAATGAACACAAACACGAAATGTTCATCACATCCTCCGCGACAATTTCCGAAAAAGGATCTGCACGCAAAGCCTAGTGCAGTACCAAGACTTGCCATCTCATAAGGGCCGCGATAGGACATTTCGTGATGATGATGATGATGATGATGATGATGATGCAGTCCTAGGAATTGACTGTGGGTGTCTTGGTTACGTGATCCTGGCAGTAATGCACTCGCTTAGAGCACATTAAAAAAACAGATGACAATTCACGAGTGTCTCTTGGACTAAGGTGTGTGTTTGCAAATTGTGCATAAATATATGTCAGATTTCTGGCGGTGATGAAGAATGTTATGGATGATTATGACGATGAAGCAAATAAGAAAACATTTAACGTATGTCAATAATGCTCGCCGAAATCAAAGACTAGCTTGTGCGAGTTATTTACGTAAACCTTTGAAACATATTGATTCTCACAATCAACAAAACTTGGTCTTTGTCTTGTATAACTTTGTTTGAATGCTATAAATAAATGTGCATGATATAAATATAAGACAAGTTAAAAAGTTTGGATGTGCCTAGCATTAATTAAGGAGACATATAAAGTGGTCTGTAATCTACACTTAGGACACTACACCGATGATTTTACACCGCACCGATGATTTAAAAACATTGATATCCACTGATTTATCTCCCTGTTATATATATTTATATGGGATTTTTGTTAAGTGTGGTAATAGCAGGGACCATGAACCCCAAAGCAGGGACCACTTATCATGCCCAGCCTGTGGCCGAGTCATTACGTATCACAGACAACTTATATATAATGTAACTGTATCTTACAATTTCAGGAGTTTAGTTTATATAGCAACATAAAATTACTGTTTTGCCTAATGGCCTTTTTCTCCCAGATAGGCCAATAATGCCCACGTTCATGACTGTGTAACAAATTAATGAACATATTACGAATTATCGCTCAGCAACAAATAACAAAGGTTAATAGTACATTGTTGACA